>OZ010600.1:36671518-36749018 GCA_963932145.1 Acanthosepion lycidas | reverse complement strand
TAGCTACTTCGTTCAAATATATCCATTTCCAGGACATATCCCTTTCCGGGATATATCAGTATCTTTCGATACATGACTGACGGGGCAGATTTTTTTCCCGTAGTAGGTTGCTATTTCTTTCTGCACTAGACCAGTTTCCATTCAAGACTATAGAACCCGGTCTGTTCTGCTATTTACCCTTAGCTGGGGGAGAAGAAGAGGATTCATACCATTCCCAAGGGTATTATCAGTATGTATAGTGATTGTAATGGATTCGAATGGAAATCGAACTCGTCTCTCCGATTCCTCAATCCGAGCCGCTACCCATTACTCCACGAAAAAAAAAAAAAATCAGCTGATCATCTCTTGATTTTTTTTTCATTAAAAGTTATTCCATTTTTTTTTTTAACTTAAAGTTATTTAAAACTTGATGTTTGAATTTTACTATGCTGGTATATATATATACAACGATTCTTTCACTTTCAAGAAGTCAAATATGAATTCTTTCAGTACTGGTATTATTGAAAATGTTGCAATTTGGATAAATTGTTAGCGTCAAAGAAATACATGATAATATAAAGAAATATCCTCCATTACAAAAAGTGAGATCAGATTTAGATGATGAACATTTGACATTTCTTTCTCAATTTGGATAAAATGGTAAAATAAAGAAAGCAAAGCAAGGAAAAAGTTAAGTTCTTTACAAGGACATTAGTTTAGATATTGAAAATGAAAATATTTAATTGATGTTTGTAGATATTAGCTAAGCAGTGAATTGAATTTTGTTATGCTTGGTGAATTTGTCACAAAGTATCTAGAAATTTAATTTGGAAAATTAAACAAGTTTCTTGCGGTGCATATTCTATAACAGTATAAAAATGTTATTGAAAATTTTCATATGGAAAAAAAACTAAATTACTTCTTCAGTTGAATATTGATATCAAAGAATACAATTGGAGCATAACGGGTTAAAATGTCGATATTTGCTGGATGAAATAGAATAGCAAACATAGCAGATCTTAAAACTAGGATCTCTAAAGATATTAAAATGACACTTTTGGATATAGCAGGCTATGTTACAAGAAAAGATTGTTTCACAGAAGAAATATTTAATTTTATAACATTTTATTTTCAAGAATATGAACATTTCTTTTGAAAGAAATAGATTCCAGTAATTAAAGATTCCATTGTAGGCGACAATTGAGTGGGTGTTTTTTGTTTGATAATGTTTGGTGTTGTTAAATTGATCATTTGCAGGAATTCTTTGACAAAAATAATTGTTAGATTATGAAATGCATCGTTTCAATATAAAAATAAATCATGGGATGATATCAAATATATTTTTAAAACTTAAAATATATTTGACAATAAGACAACTCAAGAACCAGCACTAAATATTTTGAAATTATCTTAAAATTTTATTTATAAGAAATAAAATGTTTATGCAGTTATTTTGTATAATTCTCATTAAGACTACAAAATCAATACTAAAAATTCACATTTTTTCAAGTAGTAAAAATATGTTCATGACGTTATATTAAGAAATACTTATCCATTCACAGAAACATTTACCGGGTAGTTTTGATTTTTGATTTTCATCCTTTTTTCATATAATGAATTGATTAATTCGCTAAATTATCCTGTTAATTTTATGTTCCTATTAATGTAAATTGATTTTAATTATTAGTAAAACTATGTGTACCAGTAATCTCTTTTATCATAACGAAAAAAACATTTTTTTTCATTTTTTGTAAAACAAAGGCAGACACTTGTAGATGAGACAAAAATCACAGAATACAATTATCAAAATTATAACTCGTCTGAGATTCATTATATTTTTCTTCAACTATTTTCAAACTTTGTTGATACACAATTTGGTAAAATGTCGAACTTGCTTTCTGCTTGTATTTTCTATGCAATTATTTAATTAGTATAAACAAATTGATTCATTATTTCTGCAATGTCGTAGAAAATGTTCCTAAGTTTTGGTGAATAAAGTGATTTTTGTGCATTGAGTTAATAGAGGAGATTAGTTTTATTCTTTCTTTTGTAAATTTGCATTTAGACAAATAAGTCAAAACTTTCATAGTTGTAAGGTGATTCCTAATAATGAGTATAGCTGCTAATTATCTAATTACTGGATATTATTATCAAGTTCCTTGCTAAAAACGTTCTAAAAATCGTTATTTAGTAGTAATTTAGGTCTGCACAAGTGTTTTTTTTATATATTTATAAATGTATGAAAATAAATACTAGTAAGCATAAATACAAAGAGAAAAAGACCATAAGTCAATAACTCATCAAGAATGAAAGAGAAATATAGACAATTCAACCTAAAAAAGAAAATTACTACTAAATAACAATAACAATATATATATATATATATATATATATATATATATATATATATATATATATATATATAAAAGTGAACATTAAAGTCAACAGAGGCGACAGGCTGTTTCATGCTAGAATGTTCACTTTTATATTTATATTTACATACGCTCTATCGCTGATATATTTCTTTATTAATTATTTAGGTTCCCACATGTCAGCCTCTAGTTATGAACTTCCACATATATATATATATGTATATATATCATAGCAGATTATAGGGTTTGGTAGTCATGCGTCTGGGCTCCATGACATGGAGATGACATGTGGAGGTTTATATTATTAATAAATTACAATTTCTCGGAACGTTTTCAGCAAGGAACTTTTTTTAGATTTTATATATATATATATATATATATATATATATATATATATATATATATATAATAAAAAGGCTTAAACACTAATATTCCATGGTCATAATTTATTCCATTGGAATCGTAAATACGATTCAATTCATCAGACCTACAAATTCAATTCTTTTTGAATTTGTAGGTCTGATGAATTGGATCGTATTTACGATTCCAATGGAATAAATTATGACCATGGAATATTAGTGTTTAAGCCTTTTTATTATATCCTTACTCTGTCCTGGACATTGAGTTCTACCTGGATTCTATCCTCTCGGAATTTTTTATTCAAAAAAATATACATGTGTGTATATGCACCTGTGGATTTTGCATATATATGTATATTTACCACTAATATTATCTCTCTCTCTCTCTCTCTCTCTATATATATATATATATATATATATATATATATATATATATATATATATATATGCGTGTGTGCATGTAGAAAAATAAGAATAGGCAGGGCTAGTGCAAGGGTCACGTCGGCCCAAACCGAATCTATGATAAGGGGACTCCCCCCCCACTTATGCCAGTTTTCATAATTATTCATATAAAATACAAATTTTATGTGTACATAATTGTGTAATACAGGAGAATTATTTAACTAGAAAAACATAAAATAAATAGAATGTATCTAAATGCCAAATTAGAGACATTTCATAGTAGATCATTCTATTTTATATAAAACAATGTTTTGTGGCAATTTTTAACATCAGATATTTTTCTTGTTAAAAAGTTGAATAATTTTAACGCATTCAACATTAATAATCAAGAATTCAACATTATGGATAAAAATTTTTTTTCTTTAATATTAATCGTTGTGCTTAATTTAATTTGTAACGTATATAAATGTAGGTAGAAAAGCAAATGTTGATAAGATAGTGAGGGTCACAATGGGGTAGTACGCACTGGCCCTGACTATAGGTATACCTATATTGAAGATATCAAGCAAAAATGTATATACACTTTGTATATAATAAGACCAGCTCAAGTTCTTGAATGTTGAAAACTTTCAAAATTAAGAAAAATATCACAAAACTCCAGGCAGAAGAAAAGCAAATGAAATTAAGATGAAAGAATTATGAATCAAAAATTAATATTGGTTGGCAAGGTTTCATATAATAGTAATAAAAATTCATTGTAATATTACTAATAAAGCTACCCTTGGCGATAAATCAAATAAATTTAGATGGAAGACATAAGCATAAAAAATGAATAATGATTGAAAAAAAATTAAAGATATTATTCATAATAGTACTCATATAAATAAAACAAAGGAAGATGAATGAATATACTACACTGTAACCCGGATATAAGAGAGTTGTCGGGACCGGAGAAGAAGTCTCCTATATCCGGGTTTCTCTTATATCCGGGTTTGGTCTATTTTGTTTAGGTAAGTATGGCTCTAAATTGAGATCAGATAAAATCTCTCTTATATCCGAGTTTCTCTTATATCAGGGTATCTTATATCCGGGTTACACTGTAGTAAGAAACGATTGATAGTTGATAATATTTCAAATAATAATAATAATAATAAAAATAATAAATTGAAAATGAAAGAATTAAAAGTTAAATAAAGTCCACTTTGACTTTATTTAACTTTTAATTCTTAGAATGAAATCAAAGAAAAGGCAAATTTTCATTAAAAAATGGTATAAAATTTACGATTCCTTACATTGTGAGAGGATCGCACACGTGTTTTTTCAATGTTCAACCTTCTGATGCCAATGAGTGATACTTATCAAGTTTTATAGGGGTAGACCATCCACCCTATTACATTTTGGTGGAGAAGTTATCAAAGAGTTCATTAGAGAAAGGGGTAGAGACAAGGAAAAAAATAAAAATAAATACATTTCAGGTCATTTCTCAACCTGATAGCCACTAAAAGATAAATTTTAAGTTTTCACTCAGTGAATCAGTCAAAAAGTAAAACATTGTTAGGTTAGTACACCTGTAGCGATATGGAAAAAAAGGGGCAGTCAATATGATCCCTACCCATGAGAATACACAGACATGTACATTGTGTATACGTACATATTTACATACATACATACACATGCGTATATACACGCATTTACATTATAAGGAGGGAAGAAAGATGGACTGAAGGTTCCACTTGAGGTGTGGGATAGAAAAGAGAAATTAAATTAAAGGTTATGAAAAAAGGAAAAAAAAACACAATTAGTAAAAATAAAGGGAAATTAAAGAATTAAAATTTAAATAAAGTCAAAGTGACTTTGAAGGAAATCAAAGAATAGGAAAAATTTCATTTAAAAATGGTATAAAATTTACGATTCCTTACATTGTGAGAACATCGCACAAGTGTCTTTCCAATGTTCAAACTTCCTTCCTTTTAGTGGCTAGCAGATTGGGAAATAACCCGAAATGTATTTATTTTTATTTTTATTTTCCTTATCTTTAAAATATTGTGCTAGCCCAAAATGCTGATTCTGTAATAAACATCCAGAAACAATTGATCATCTTGTATCAGGTTGCACGGTTTTGGCGCCCACTGAATATAAAACCCGACACGACAAAGTTGGCCAATATCTGCACTAGAAAATCTGCAACTTTACGGGAAGGTAACCGAAAGAAATTCGTGTGAATACAACCCAAACCCGGTTACGGAGATAGGACCTGTTACAATTCTATGGGACTACACAATAAACACAGACAAAACAATCAAAGCTAATCGCCCAGACATTGTTAGAGACCGCAAACAAAAAAAGTGCCTCCTTATTGAAATGGCAGTCCCTGCAGACTGCAGTGTATCTTTGAAGATCTTCAAAAACTATCAAAATACAAGGACCTTGAAATCGAAATCTCAAAAATGTGGCACATGGGGACATCAACAATCCCTGTTGTAGTTGGAGCCCTCGGATTGGTTGGAAAAGATTTCCAGTAGACTAATTAAAGGGATTCATGGAAGCCCATGCCTTAAAGAAGCACAAAAAATTGTTCTCACGGGTACAGCCCACACCTTAAGAAGGGTTTTTTTGATTAACATATGTCTTTTTTTCTAATTGCTTGTGTGGAAAATGTCATGATGCCATTTATAACCTTAGGTCTCTGGGCGGGACCCGGAAAGACATGTGTACACACCAGAAATCAAAGGAAATATAATAATAATAATAATAATAATAATAATAATAATAACGATGGCAAAATAAGCCTCTTCATGGTTAATAATCTCTCCGTACTAGACAAGCAAATGTAGGCAAACCCTGTACCCATCAGTGGTTACGTAGTGCAGAGTTAAAAACTGAAGCCGAAAGTTTTATTTTTGCTGCACGGGACCAACGCTTGTTAACTAGAAATTACCAAGCACACATACTGAAAAATTGTGTTAGCCCAAAATGCAGATTCTGTGATAAATATCCAGAAACAGTTGATCATCTTGTATCAGGTTGCACGGTTGATTGCGTAAAACAACATTAACCTATAAAACTAAACCAATACAGAAAGCTATTACTCTGCCTCAAGCAGAGTAACAACACCCTACAAGATATACCGTTCTAGTCATGTTTATTATCTTTGCCAAATGCAATGTTACCAACAATCAACTTTAGGTTTCTCCTCCTACCATATGAACCTGGATAGACACCAGTGGTACAGAATGCGAAGGCCAGGACCAAAATGGTCAGTGATTGCCCAGAATGGCTTGTGGGCGGGAAATTCTGACAGTGATGGATTGCTTTTATCTGGGTTCTGAGAGGATCGTAAGAATTCTGAAAACGTTGATATGCCTCTCACACGAAAGTTTGCGACCGGCTAAATTATATTAATTTTTCCTTAAACCAGTTATTCAAAAATATATATTAGGTTGGTGCAAAAATAATGACGTAATAATGTCGTTTTTTGACGTTAAAAAATACGTCAAAAAACGACATTGTTACGTCATTATTTTTGCACCAACCTAATATTAATTTTTCCTTAAACCAGTTATTCAAAAATATATACTTTGATATTTTTGAATTTACCACGATGAAAATAAATTGAGAAAGATATATAATTTTGTTTTTGCGCAGGGGCTCCTTGAGGCATGTAATTTATTTTATGGGTAAAAAGGTTGAAAAACGCTGCTCTAGAACATAGGCAAATAAAAGAAGTTTTCAAACGTTCCTTCCTTCTTTAACATAGAAACAAAACAATCTATACAGGTGTAAATAAAGGATGGAATTGTGTCTTCTTTCCTCAGGTAAATCAACAATCTTCTGTTTCTCAGAGTTTCTTCTGTTCATTCTACATTTAGCATATTTGAAGATGTATGATGGGAACAAACTGCTGCATCCTAGGGATCCATAGTCCGTTTGCAAACAGTTCGTTAATCGTTATTCCACGTCCTTGATGATGTATTCTTGCATAGAAATTCTTAATAAGTAAAGCTGAAATGCAACTAGTTTTGGGGAGTATTACCATATACTTCTCGTGTGGGTGCAAGTTGGCTTGACTTTGGAGTCCTCCTACCCTCAGGATACCCTGAATAGACTTAATTTTTGCAATTTACTATCTTTGGTATTGACAGCTCCCCTGAAAGTTCTTCTTTTTGAGCTAGACTGTGATTACAAATTCTGCTTCCTTTCTTTCCTCTATGTCTGTAACTTCATTGGTTCGTTGTTTCACACTTTTTAATTTCTCGACTCTTCGTTTTAATCGAACTAATCATACAATTTACTGAGGCGATCTAATAGTGATCGGTTTTCCTTTGTCTTCGTACTGCATCCACTTATGGAGTTCCAGATCATCTTCCCTGAGTTATTCCATCTTATATTGTCTGTTACGTAATTGTTTTTGGCAGAAAAAACTTCGGCCCTGTTAACCAATTTAAGTGGCTCTGGAGTCATGCCTTTGGAAGCATCATTCGCTGGATTGTCTTTAGAGACAATATAAGTTCATTATTCTGGTTGAGTACCTGATTTGATTTTATGTATGCGGTCAGCTACAAGCATTTGAAACCTTTTAGAATGATTGTTTATGTAACGGTTGAATTTTCTCCAAATAAGTCTTTTAGATTTGGCATTTATACCTCTTTTCGGAGCATGTCGTGATTTTGGGTGGCGAGACTCTCGACTTTCCCATTATCAAGCAGAAATGTTTGTTAGTTTAGCGGTATATCAACTCCTTATAGGTCATTTAATGTCGGAATTTAATTTTCTTGGGAGAATTAGTAATTTCTTTTATAAAAAATGCGTTTCTGGTAATTTTCTTTTCAAAAATGTATTGCTGGTAATTTTTTTAGCTATGAAAATGTATTATAAAAATGTATTTTTCATACATTTACAGTGATTTGATCCAAATTTTGGGGTTGACTATTTGCCTATAGCTGGGACCCTGACAGGTGCTTCTACCACGAGTCAGAGTGGACCTGGGAACTGTAACAAATAAGAAGTGGCTCCACGTTTCTCAAATCTTCCCAATCATAGGCCTCGCCGGACAGCAATGTACTTTATCAAACTTGATGCCTCGTAGGTAAGTACAGTCACCATATCTGGTGACAATAGCGTCTGAAAAATGAAGCACGTGCCCTTTTTTGTCACCAAAACCTGAAGGTAAGTAACATCTGCTGATTTGCATTTCGGCTAGATTGGAAATATATCTGATCCAGAACTCCCATTGAGGTATTAGAACTTCAGAAAGCTCTTCATCCCAGTTGGTTTTTTCATGATAAATTTGCTTGAATATTTGTTTCCCTAAAAGTACAAAGTATGCTATGAAACTTAGTGGATCATAAACAGACGTATTAGTAGAAAGTAGGCCTCTTCTAGTTAGAGGATGGAATTTTATTTGAATCTTAGATCTGAATGAATCTGATGTTACGCACCATTTCTACACCAAAAGCTCTCACCACGTGAGATGAACTTAAAGTCATATCTTGATCCTTGATGTCGACACAATCTTCTGGGATTGTAGCCACCACCTTCTCACTGCTGGAAAAAAATTTGCAGAGTCTTAATTTGCCAGTTCTGAAAAATTCTTGGTAATCTGAATAGTTTCGCGTACACGAACGTCTGTATCGGATTATTACACATAGTTTGCTCGTGTCTATTTCCCCACCCGCTTTTTACCCGTTTATCTGTCGATTTTAATACGAGCGTCTGCAAATGATTCCCAAGTTTAGTAAATCTTTTTCTTTTTCTTTAAACATCAGCCATTGGAAAAGATACAACTAATTCAACCATTAGCAGCGCTTCGACGCGGATTAATGGTTATCAATCTAGTTTAGTTGAGTAGTTATTACACTCTTCACTGTGGTCACCTTTCTGGAGGCCTTGTCGAAAAACTAAGGCACGTCTTTAGTAAATCGTACACCTAATTGGGCTTTAATGATCAGCAAATTAGACTTGCAAATTATTAGTTATAAATTCGATCCTCATTGGGTACGCCATACTTTTAGCCTTGCATCCAAACTAGACGATGCCTCGGCAACTCAGTTTGGAGTAATCGTTATCGCGCTAGTTTGGTTGAACCATTATTATTACTGATTAGTGAGTTTGGTCCTCACCCAGTGCTCCGTAAAGGTTGCCTTGTGCCAAACTAAGTTCACATTTATATCACCATATTAGCTTTTAGTAATCTGTTTCTTTCGTTGTCTATTCATTCTTTTTCGGGAGGAAAACTTTGGTCGCTTATTTTGGCAATTCCCAAACACTTGAAACGCCATCGGAAAATTTAAGAGACTTCGATAAACTTATCACAATAGCGTCGAATCAGGTTTTAATAACATTTATCTCTAGTGGAATGCTGCAGTTTATTCTACCCGGAGGAAAACTTGAAAAATTGCGTGTTATTCATAAATCTTTTTCAAGTGGGTAAAGTTTTGCATCAAATAGCATTTCTTGTATCTACAATGATTAAAAACGTCTAGGTGAAAAAATTATTTTAAATAAAGCAAAAGCTTATCTGTCCAATTTCTGCTTTAAGCGGTACCATTCACCCTTGTACAAAAACTAATTTTATGTTCGATTACAAGTGCCACGAATTGGTTTTCTAAGTTTGTTTCTTTCATGAGACTTTCCTTTCAAGTTTGTTCTTGAAATGAGCAGGTTGTATAATGGATATTGGCTGAATACGAATTTCGGGTTTGTCTGCTACGTTCACTTTCGCACTTTGAAAGGGCAGGGATCGAGAACTTCTCCCCCGGCTATGCATTAAATATCCAATTAGACGGGAGTATCTAACTTTGGGTTGCAACCCGTGCGCAGAAAAATAAGTCTGAATTTCAATGCATGGAGAAGGCAACAGGATACCTTTTCCATTATCTTTCCTAAGAATGCGTGGCAATTTACAGATAATAAAAAAAAGAAGTAATCTGCGGAGAGTCATGATTGCTTACGTTCTGAAGTGACACTGCATTAAAACAAAAAAAGTTTGTTTCTAACTTATTGCAATTGTCTCTAACCTGCATGTCACTTTCCTGCACTCGAAAAGTGTACAGGTAGTAAATCGGTTATCGGCTAAGAAACCAGCGGGCCAAGTTCAAGTACCATCTTCTGCAGCTGTGTTTGCTTTCGCACTAATATCCTTGCAAAAAACCTGAATCCATGTCACCCACCTTCTTCTAAATAGCAAGGAAGATGGGGCTCTCAAACATTGATGAAGGTCACTCTAGAAGAAGACCAACTCTGAATTCCAAACCATCGATAAGGCAACGAGAAACAACTTCACAAACTTTACCAAGAAATCATGACAATTCATAGATAATAAAAAGAATAAATCTGTGAAAAAAGCATGTTCATCTACATTCCGAAGTGTGTATATTAAGTCACCCGTAGAATGTAAGACTCGCCTGTAGAGCCACGCTCTCACCACACTAGGTTTTGCTTTTGTAGTTTTTTTTTTTTAATTGGGTGAGTTGCTATCCACAAGCCGAATTAGTTTTAAATTCCGACTTGTACTTCGGGATTGGTTGACAAACTTGATAGCCCAGTTTGCTTTGCTGTTAACCTCTACTTGGAGTGAGATGGATTCATGTCTTTGGAACGGTATTTGTGTGAAAGTGAATGCAACGAAATCGACTGGAATTTGAACTCATCAGGACTGTCTGAATTGTCGCTTCAGTAATTGCTACATTACGCACGCACACATCCTCTTGAAGTAACATGATATAAAAAATGTTCATAGTTTTTTTTTTTTTTAATTTAAATAAGCTATTGTTTAACCTAGGGAAGGTTAGCCAATAGAATAATCACACGAAGGTTGGTAATGAAGGATAATATTTAGAACAACACATATAAGATCCGCCAGCTGCTAGAAGTGAATTTCATAATGAATCTCCAACTGCCGACCAACATACAGTATTTACTACTGTATTTATGTGAATGAGGACATACCCATTATCGTCCGTAGGTATGTTACAACAGGTATATTTTGAATAATTTCACTCCAAGTATCCAGAAGGACGTGTATCTTTGTTTTATAGATTACGCAAAGGCGTTCGATAAAGTACGCCATAAAGATTTATTAGAACTGCCCAGCGACCTTAATATATTTGGGAAGAATATAGACCTATACTGACTGATAGAAAATGAGTTCATGTTATGGTAGAACACACCTATTCTATAGTTAATAGAGTCTCCCACCTATAATAAGTAGGAGTAGTAAGAGTAACGAGGCGGCCAGTCAGTCGGTGAGTCAGTCAGTCGATGCCGTACGACAGTTAGTCGAATACTAAAGTATCAGCGACCACAACTAGATTACTCTGCGTAATACCTATTATATCAAGTTCCAAGTACGTCGAACCTATTTTAGGACCGACTTAGTACAAATACAAGACTCCACTGCGAAATCACTCCACAACAGTTCAGCAGATATGAAAAAATAGAAAATGGCGTGTCTTTTCACCGGATTTATTCAGCTTATAAAGCCAGGCGATTCTGAGAGGATCAGAAGTTCTACCAGGATTGATTATAGTCAGCCACAATCTTAACAGAAGATATGCAGATGACACAGTGTTGATAGCAGTCACGTAAAGAGAACTACAAAAAACCCGTACTGTAGGTAGTGAAGGAAAGCGAGAAGAAAAGATTAAACAAGAAAGCAGAATACATCGTTGTTAGGCAAAAGAATGAAACCAAAAGTGCGAATTGCAAATCAGAGATAGCAAAATAAAACAAATACAAAAATTTAAATCTGTAGGAAATGCTTTAACAGAGTACAGAAAGTGTGACACTGAAATCCGAAGATGCATTCCAAATGCTAAACAGAATATTAAGAAATAAAAATATAAACTTCGCTAAAAACAAGAGAAAGAGTGCTAAACTGCTATGTGATATCTGTATAGCAGTGAATGCTCGACAAAGATGAAGAAGAGACTTGAAGCAACAGAAATGTGGTTCTAGAGAAGGATACTGGGAATGCCATGGGCCGAACATGTGAGCAATGATGAAGTTTTAGAGAAAATAGCGACAAAAAGGAAAATTATACTTAACATTCTAGGCCACATTATGAGGAAAGAGGGCTTAGAAAATCTGATACCCACAACACAGATTAAAATCAAGATGGGCAGAGGAAAACAATGCATACTTAGTGAACTTGAGTAAATATATGACTGAATAAGGTTTAGGAGAAATAACAGAAAGACAAAATCTATTAAGAGCTACAAAGGACAGAAAGTTGTGGAGAGCCATGATCGCCTACGTCCTGAAGTGACATGCCACTTTATTTATTTATATTCTATAACCCTCGCATGGAAAAATGTTTTACACGTATCTGGAAAATGAATACCTTGTTGAAAAACCCCAAGCAAGGCAATAAAGTCACCAAAACATAGGGGACTACTGAGTGTGAAATTATATCAAAAAAGAAAAAACATTATTAAGGAGGGAGAATCACAAAAGAACAGGAATTAAGAAGACAGAATATAACGATTGATATTGCATTTATATTTTTGAAGAGCAAATTTGACTGGAAAGCATGAAACCGAAAAATAGTTCCGCGAGCGAGAAGTACAAGAAAAGAAAATGTTAGCTGATAACTTAAGGTTACGTCTAGCCATTTCAACTGTAAGATGATGCGACCTAGCCGCCAATCTAGTACTGTGCTTAAATTCATATGCAAGTTCATCAGAACAATTACCATGAAAATATTTATAGAAAAAGCAGAGGGAAGCTACATTACGACGGTGAGAAAGCAACTGAAGCCGAGATGTCAGGTCAGGACCAATAACATTGCATAACCTTCTTTTGATTTTAGCAAGGATCTATCTATCTATCTATCTATCTATCTATCTATCTATATATATATATATATATATATATATATATATATAGAAAGAACACCAGATCAGATGTGGCAGCAATATTCAAGGTATGGATGAATGGTAGATTTATAAATATGTAAAATAGATTCTGATGAAAAGAAATTGTCTATCACGACACAGCGAACCATCTTTCCTATCAGCAGACCTAGCGATTGATTCAATATAATCTTTCCATTTTACGTCAGCGGAAAATGTTAACCCAAGAAGGCGCAAGGAATCAATCTCCAGCTTCAGTAACATATATACTTTTATTTATTCAACCTATTTTTTTTTTCATCTCGGTTATTTTAAATGATATTATAGGCGTAGCATTTCGACAAAGTACTCTCTTCAGGTTTGTATTGTTTTGGTTGATATGGGATAATTGCTGATATTACTGTGAGTTCAATCCTTTTATCAGGTAGTGCAATAATATACACTGCTTCAGCAAGAACTAGCATTATAGGGACAGAATGACATAATAATCAATAGATATCAGCAAAAAACAACGAACACATGAAGATTACTTCATGCGAGTACTTGGGCGAAACTATAAAAATCAACAGATACCGTCTTGTCTATAATATATCGACATATCTCAATCAGCGAACACCTGAAGATGGCCAGAGAGTACTTGGCCGAAACGTCATGTCTATAAAACATCTACAATAATAAAATGGATAGATTTCGGATATATGAAAGTATATGTGTATAATGTTCGTAAATGTATAAAATCTTAGCTGTATATTTTGAAATTAGCTTGATTAGGCAACAACCTGATAAGATCATAGTCCTGTTTTAATAAAGGTTTTTATTTGTTTTTTAAACAATTTCATCCCAAGCAAGGTGATAATGCTACTAGGACGCAAGGGGTTATAGAGAGTGAAAGAGAATGAGGAGACCTTAATGATAAGAAGTAAGTTGAAAGGACAATAAAAGAACAGGTTTCGGAAAGACAGAAGATGACGATTGATATTGAATTTAAATTTCTGAAGATTGTTGGTCGCAAGAAACCGGAATGGAGTTTCACAGGCGAAAAGTGCGAGGAAAGAAACTACCAGAAAAGATCATACGGTTATATCTAGTTAGTTAAAGAGTAAAATGGTGGTACCTAGTTGCCAGTCGGGGTACCAAGGAAGAAAGCTTATTAGAACAATTACCAAGAAAATATTTGTAGAAAAATCAGGTGGAAGCTATGTCATGTCGGCGAGAAAGTGACTAATGTGGCACTTTTATTGAGGCGGCCCTTTTGTGCCTGCTTTAGGCTATTAAGCGTGTATAAGCTATGCTAAAATAAAAGTGGTTTTAATGTCGGACAGTACTCGCAGTTGAAGGATGTTTTCGATTTCGACTAACTGAAACTATATCATATATATTGGCCTATCTACTGACTATAGTATGACAATTGACAAATGAAGTTGTTTTTGTCGAGGTTGTTGAATATTAGCTAGTTTGCCAGTGGTTTAGCACACAAGTAGGCAAATGTAGCCAAAGCCAAAACTGACTTGAGTCATTTATGGAGAAATATATAGCTGAATAAAGACCCCTCATGCAAATGTATTGGGAAGGTCCATTCTAGCAAAATGGACCAACCCAACTGGTGTATTAGGCGCTCTCCTAAAATAAGGTAAAATCAGCTGGCATTAGATTGGACAACCAACGATCACACAGCAGCTGTCGAGCAAAAGCAACTCAGAAGATTTCAGCTACCAGATCGCCCTGAAGAAACC
The DNA here is from genome assembly GCA_963932145.1 of Acanthosepion lycidas. Taxonomy (NCBI): domain Eukaryota; kingdom Metazoa; phylum Mollusca; class Cephalopoda; order Sepiida; family Sepiidae; genus Acanthosepion; species Acanthosepion lycidas. The sequence continues at coordinate 36,734,322 of OZ010600.1, read as the reverse complement.
CCCTTTCCAGCAAACGAAGGAAATGTGGAGAACCTCAAAAAATGGTTACTGAAACAATTTGCTGATTCAGCATTTAATACTGATGGGCAATTCCCAGCCATGTCTGGTAAACCAGCACATATCCACCTGAAGGAGGGGGCAATCCTTGAGGCAAGACACAGACCAATACCAGTGCCATACCATTTAAAAGAACCAGTGAGGCAAGCCCTTATGCAAGATATAGAAAGAGGCATATTAGAACAAGTGCCCATTGGTACTCCAACAGATTGGTGTAGCACGATGGTCATGACAACAAAAACGGATGGTCGACCGAGGCGTACCATCGATTATCAATATTTAAATTCGCAATGCAAGCGAGAAACCCACCACACTGCCTCACCTTTCCAGCTGGCAATGCAGGTGCCACCCAATACCAAGAAAACAGTACTGGATGCTGTCGATGGCTACCACTCTATTATATTAGATGAGGAGTCCCAACCGCTCACAACTTTTATCACAGAGTGGGGAAGGTTTATGTACCTTAGGGTGCCTCAAGGCTACTTAGCATCTGCTGATGCATACACCCGTAGATATGATGAAGTCATAAAAGATATTCCCAGGAAAATCAAATTGGTTGATGATACTTTGCTTTACGACACCGGCATCAAAGAGGCATTCTATCATACCTTTGATTTTCTAATGAGATGTGCACAAAATGGGATTGTACTCAGCAAAGACAAATTCCAGTTTTGTAAGGACACTGTTCAGTTTGGTGGCCTTCAAATAACTTCATCGGGAGTATCTCCCTCTGAATCTATGCTTAATGCTATTTTAAATTTCCCTGTTCCGAAAACCATCACCGATGCAAGGTCTTGGTTTGGACTGGTAAACCAACTTGCCTGGGCATATTCATTAAGTCCCATTATGCTACCTTTTCGGAACCTTGTAAAAAAAAACTCAAAATTCACCTGGACCAACCCAACTGGAAATCAGCTGGCTTGCCTTTACAAGGAAATAGAAGGAGGCAGCCATGTTGGCAGGTAAGTCACTTGACTTCTACAGAGGTGAGTGCGAATGTAGACCCAACATTTACAAAATAGCGCACCCAAGTCGCCCTCATTCGGGGTAATCACAAAAGTCAACCCAGCTCATTTGACTTCTTGCTTTCCATTCAAATTTGTTCTTCAAATATGAAAATGCAATGTCAATCGTTATCTTCTGTCTCTTTAATTTCTGTTCTTTTATTGTTCTTACTCCTTAATAATGTTTTTCCGTTTTTTTTTTATATTCTTTCACACTCAGTAGTCCCCTGTGTTCTAGTGACTTTATTGCTTTGCTTGGGGTGAAAACAAGCACTATGAAGAATTTGCCAATAGAAAGGCCAAAAAAAAAAAAAAATACTTTGTAGAAAGTTGTCATTTTCATTTCAGAAATAAAGATGGTCCTAACTTTTTACACTAATTCTTTTTGCTTTTTATTTGTTACTGATAAACTTTAAACTATTAGGTTGGTGCAAAAATAATGACGTAATAATGTCGTTTTTTGACGTATTTTTAACGTCAAAAAACGACATTATTACGTCATTATTTTTGCACCAACCTTATATGTTTAGTGTGTATTTAAAGCATTCTATATTTGAGTCCTGTGAACGTAATAAGATGAGGTATTATGTACATTATTCGGACTATCATCCTCATCTTTGTTGCCATATTTATCACAACGTTTCGGCCATTGTACGCTCCTGCCTTCTTCAGGTGGTTGGAATGTCAAACTGAACCCTTATTTCGCTCGCTCCGTTAGACTGTTCTAGTTCCACGTGTCATGTCTAATGGATGTCAGTTATCAGTTATCTCCTGTTAATTCCTCTCTCCAGTTCTCTACCGCCTTAACCAGGTATTGAACTCACACTCTTTGGGTCTGTCACTAGATCTAACTAACGCCTTTATCAACTGTGCCATTTGAACTTGTCCCCAAACTATAACTTTAAGAGTGAGTCACTGTGCAATATGTATTTTTTGTGGGTCCGAGGGCGGCAACCTCAAGGGCTGCCTCGGGTGGTACACACCTTAGCTACGCGACTGGACGAGATGCCAAGTCAGGATCGATTACATACCTATATTTGAATTTTGAGATATTATATTGGTGCAAAAATAATGACGTAATAATGTCGTTTTTTCACGTTAAAAATACGTCAAAAAACGACATTATTACGTCATTATTTTTGTACCAACCTAATATATTAGTAGGAACACCAAACCAGATATTGCAGCAGTATTCAATACACGGATGAATGGTAGATGTATAAATGTATAAGATGTATTCTGACGAGAATAATTGTATGGTACGACAATGTACTTCGCTTTAAAAGTCACACCTGTTTGTCTTTTTTCTTTTTTCAACCGCAAGATAGCATAGTTACAAGCCGTGTCTCGTTTATCTCATTTGAGTACTTCTTAGTCCCAACGGAATCCCGCATACAGCACACTACACTATTTTCTTTTTTAAAAAATCACACCACTACAATAATATCTCTCCTACAGCTTATTACATAAATATATATCTCCTACCAGCACAAAATATCCCTCGCCAACGACATTACAAAGTGGTAACATAATGCTCTGTCTTATTTCGTTTTATTATTTATCATGATAAACTATTTCCATTTTTAAGTTTTGTAAATAAAGTAAAGAGAACTTCACGCCAAGCAAGGCAATAATGCCACTAAGATGCAAGAGGTTACTGGGAGTGAAAGAGGGAAAAAGACTTTAGAAGGAAGCAGAAATCCAATCCTAAAACAGGAAATATGTCTAATCCTATTCAAAAACCGAGGAGGGATTTGAACCGGGCGATAGACAAACATCATTTATTTTGAAATAGTTGAAATTTGCAAGTGAGTGCCGTTACATATCATTTTTAAAAAGTAATTTTAGCAAATTGCAATATGTCGTTGTTTCTTCTTTATGTTCTGTCTCCCTTCTCATCCCTTTTAGATCTTAATAAAATTTGTCTTTTTGCTATTTTCTCCCAAACTCGATTCTATCACCCCATTTACCATCAAAAGTTTCTTTTAAATATATATTTTTTGGCAGCCATCAATTTTTATGGTGTTTTTTTTTACTCATACCTTTAAAAATATTTAAAAAATACCTATTCTTTATTTTTCATTAATTATTTTAAAAGCTTATTCTAAATTATTGCCGAAAGCAGAAAACATATTTTCTGGTAGAAATTGGCAGGTCCTTTTTCTAATATAAATTACGTGAACCCTCTACAAACCATTCCCAAAATATTTCTCCATTATGTAAATCATATTTGATATTTTGGATCTTTTCTGTTAATTCACCCTCAAATAAAAAGAATTTATATTTATAAAAATGCACACCAAATTCTTCCAGAGTGAGACTCTTCCATTACAGTCCAGCTGGGTTGACCTTTGTGATTATCCCGAATATGGGGACTCGAGTGCGCTATTTTGTAAGTGTTGGGGTACATTCGCACTCACCCCGACAAACAAACCAAAAACAGATATTTTTCGTTTTTTTTTAAGTAGTAAAAATTCCTTGTACCTCGAATATGATCCAAATTTACGAAATGTGAATAACTCCCTGATGTTTGGTAATTTTTCATTCTGAGGGTTCGAGTTGTTGCGAGGCAAGCTAAGCAAATTTTGATTTAAAATTTATAATCTCAAAATAGTGCCAAAGATATTATAAAAACAAACTTTGATTTAAAATTTATAATTTGCTGAAGTCAATTAATATTTGCGATAAGTAACTTTACATCATTTGAAGTGAATTAACAGAAAAGATCCATTATTTTGGTATAAGCTGTTGACTTCAGGAGTTCTATGTTACTTTTTGGCTGCGTACCCTGAAATAAGAAAATAAGTTTATTATCCGTGTAAACTTGCGGCTATAAATAAATTACATGTTCTTCTTCAACTAAGTAGAATTGTAGACACATTTAATGAGTAGAACGCAAACTGATTTTGAAAAGTAAACTGATTTAAATTTGCATAACTCTTCGTGTAAATCACACAACTTTTAAAGTGATTATTCAATAATTTTCTTTAAGCAAATTATTCAGATCGGTATAATCTTAAATATTCTGTTTTTGTTAAAAGTTTTTAATTCTTATAGACATTTCTTGGTTCCTTTGTTGCCACTGACTCAAAGAAAAGTAGAATTATTCCAGTGCACATATGCTCACTAAAGATAATTTCGATTAGTGGGAAATGAACCCCAAATGGTTATTTTAGCGATTCATTATTGTTTTGACGAGCGCAGTTGGTGTAGAGAAAATCAAAATTAAAGGAAAAAGACGTATCTGTTCCCCAAAATGAAAGAAAACAATAAAACTTGGCTGAGAACCAGGAGCGCAGATATGATGACGTCATATCTAATGGTGATGACGTTTTTTTTTGTTTTTTTTTTTTATGAACAGGATGAACAGTTTTCTTTGAACAGTCAGATGCCAGTTTACCTGGCAAGAAACAATGCAGTTATTATTAGGAAGAGTTGAAATTAATGCATGGAAAATTTCACAGCTTCACTCTTTCATAGCCAGCCTATGAACTTTTCAGCCGACTTTCGTATTCCATGAAAAAAACAACAAAAACAATAAAACAAAAAACAAAAACAATGAATCCCTCTTCTTGCAAATACATCTCGCTTTCACAAAAAATGTTTTAGAGAATTTTTGACTGATATTAAATCGAGATTCAGCGTTTCGAACTGGAGTAGTTTGCCTAATCTATATTTTATTGTTAATTTATATCTATGTAGTATATTGTTGTTGGGCTCGAATAAGGCGACGAACACACACGCACACGCATACACACACACACACACACACACACACACACATATATATATATATATATATATATATATATATATATATATATATATCTTTATTGTTTAAGTTGTGGCGAATGGGTAGAGTGAGGGAGAATCACAAAGGTTAGGATTGCACACACAGGAATTGACGTAGACAAAACTTCAGTGAAGATCTAGCCAGACTCTCTGTTCAGAATCGGTCCGGTTATGTAACATTTGGGCACCTAGACAATGAAGTTGCGTAGGCATCCAAATGTTATATAACCGGCTACGACTTCATCTGGTATATCGCCTACGTAAATTCGTATGGCCACGCCTCTCTCGGCATGCAGCCACGCAATCATTCTTTTCCTTCCGCTCCGGACACCTGTGCGCCCAGTTTATTCAAGGCTCAGGCCACTTGTTTATTTTAGCCACCGGATGCATTTCCTTTTTATGCTGTCATCAGTTCCGATTTCCGCGCACTCACTGATGCAGCAGAAGTAAGGCCAAAAATCTTTCCGCAACCGATATCCAACATCTACATTCCAGTATTTCTCATGCCTCAATGATTAGTAATATATTCTTATATGTCACAAATTCCGGTTCTCTCGGGTAAGGTTGGGATATTTTATCACTGGTTTAACATTTCGTTGTGAGCTGCCTTTAGAATGTGCTGAAACCTCCAGTTCTGTGTTTTGGTTATTCCAAAGACAGACTACGAAATGACGACGTGCTTATACATTTTGGCTGTTGTGACATTTATATATGTATACTTCCATTTCACACCATTTTTCTCAATTTCGTAATTCTCAGGAACATCTTAGAGCTGTTGATGTCTGTCACCATCATGTGTGTTTGGTGGTTTTTCCAAGCATAGCTTAGGTGTAGCACAAGGCAGAAAGTATGGGAACCCAGTGAGGATGGAAACCACTATTCAGTCGTAATTGATGTACCAAAACAAGTGCCCAAATGATTTTCTAAGCGTAGCAAAGACCGAAAGTGCATAGCACCTAGTCAGAATCGAACTCACTACTCAGTCGTAACTGAGCTAGCAAGAGAAGCTTGCTAAACACTATACTACATCAAAGTGCCCAAATGATGTGGTACAAGTGTGAAGCATCCAGTGAGAATCGAACTCACTACTCAGCCAGAATTGATCTAGCAAGGAAAGCGTATTAACGATTACACCACGTCAAGGTGCACAAATGATTTAAGTGGAGATTAGATTTGGTAGAATATATATATATATATATATATATATATATATATATATATATATATATATATATATATGTATATATATATATATATATGTATATGTATATATATATATATGTATATATATATATATGTGTATATATATATATGTATATATATATATATGTATATATATATGTATATGTATATATATATATATATATGTATATATATATATATATGTATATGTATATATATATATATATGTATATGTATATATATATATATATATATATATATATATATATATATGTATATATATATATATATATATACATAATTACATAATTAGCATCTCATGTCATTTCACCATTTCTGGAATGTGGGTGATATACTGTGCACTAATCCATCTTCTTGAAGCTGAACAACATCTTAACTTTTAAACTTTCGCATTCATCTAATGTCCTTGCAAATTTACTTTTATAGCCATAGGTTCATACAATGTTTTGGCCATCAGTCATTTGTCGATGGCTGTCTCCTTCTTTTATGCATCTGTCGAATTACAATCTCTATTTATGTTATGCTTAATGATCTCGGATGTTTCGATTAATGATGCAGTTTGGGAATGTATCGAACGTTAACCGATGTCTTACTGGAAAGGCTCCCGTGGGTGAAAAGATCACGGTATAATTAGGCACATTATAAAAGGAGGGGCTGGATGATTCATTGCTACCGCCCAGAATAAATGACTCGGAACCAAATAGAGTAGAAGTCCTCATATCCAAATGTCCTCATATCCAAATTTCTCAGTGTTTCAATTTAGATGTAGGAATATGCTACATTATAGTGATTCTCCAAGCGTAGCTTAGATGTGGCGCAAGGCCGAAATAAGTGGGTACCCAGTGAGGAATATGCTACATTACAATAGTTTAATTTTCTTTGCAGTTAATTGTTAGTGACTTGAAATGTCTCAATCCATAATATCTCGCGCAGAAGAAACTTCAACCGGAAGAAAAAGGTTGAAATTCTTTCATGTTACGTCAAAAATTCAAAGTTATTGAAAAACTAGACGAAGCTTCTAATTCGTTGAATTTGCAAATAAACAAACAAGAGTTGTAGAACCTGAAGGAAACGCTAAAATTTGCGCTTGAAGATGATCCACTGAATACTCTCACTTAGGATTGCTTAAAAGAATGGATGAATGAAGATGCTAATGAATTAAAAAAGAATTCAACGGTTGAATCGCTTCAAAATGATTAGGATTGGTAAGAAATATAGAAAAAATCAATATCTTAATGGTGAAACTCTGAAGGATTATGAAGAAGACAAGAACTCAGTAAAGAAAACTATTGATGAGGTCATCAAATTCACGAAGAAAAAAAACCTTTATTAAGTGGTATAGAATGTACAAGTGCACGTAATTTGCGAAAAGTAAACGAAACAAGAAAAGAAACAAGAAAATTGAAAATAAAACGTACTGAGCTTTAAACATTGCAAATTAAAATTTACTTTCGTGAAACATTTAATTTTTCATATATTGGCGATAAGGTCTTGTGTTTTGTTATATTATTCATACCACATTATATTTGAACCCGTCCTCATGTCCGAAATCCTCTGAAGTTTGGATATGAGGACTACTGTATGCCAAAGTAAGATTAAACAAACTAGTGAAAAAGCAACATTTTTAAGTGTATGTAGCAAGTTGACTTAAAGAAAGTATTAAAAAATCGAACCATATAAGAGGCTCAATGATACCCTAGAAATTGTTCAAATTCGACTCTTCGGCAAAAATAATGTATGTACAAACCAAAAGCTTCCCGAAAAAAAAAATAACGTTGAAAACACTCTGGGATTTGAAATGCAGTTGTAATTAAAAGAGAAAGTAAATTAGGAAAGCGAAAATATGTGAAAAGTGCACTTATTTCGGAGTCATCCACAGTAAGTCAACGCCTGGGATTATATAGCTTATCTCCTTTCCAAAAAGAAAACAGTTGCTTCAGCAATGTGGGATATTTAAAACGACAGCAATAAAAATAAAAACAAAAACCGTACAAAGACGAATGAGTCCGGCAGGGGTTAAATTCTCTGGATGCTAAACATTTAAAATTGTGAAATTAAAGTTAAGGGTTCCCTTATTTTAAACGTTTCGATGAAGAATTTTAAGCGGCGTTTATAGTGTTTCGGTTAGATTATATCCGCTCCTTTCCCAATGTAATAAAATGTATGTTGAGGGATCTACCGACGATAGACATCAGACCAAAATATATCCGCTCCCTTTCCCATGTAATTACTGGATCCATCGGTGATAGACCCTTCAGGCCAGAATATCTCCACCTTTTTTCCCATATAATAACACGTATAGTACTGGATCCATCTACAATTGACCTTTCAGGCCAGTATATAACTGCTCTTTTTCCCAAGTAACAGCACGTATATTGTTGGATCCACTGATATTTGACACCTCAGGCCAAAATATATCCACTCCTTTTCCCATGTAATAATATGTATGTTGTTGAATCCACTGGTATTTGACCCCTGAAGCCAGAATATACCCGTTCCTTTTCCAATGTATGTTGTTGAATCCACTGGTGTTTGAACCCTCGGGCCAGAATATACCCGCTTCTTTTCCCATGTAATAACATGTATGTTGTTGGATCCACTGGTATTTGAACCCTCAGGCCAAAATATATCCACCCCTTTCCCATGTTATAACACGTATATTGATGGATCAACCGATGTTTGAGCCCTCAGGCCAGAATATATCTACCATTTTTCTCATGTAATAAATAACATGTATGTTGTTGGATCCACCGACTAAGACCTCCAAGGCCAGAATATACCCGCTCCTTTTCCCATGTAATAAGACGTATGTTGCTGGATGCTATGCTTCCTTCAGTATCATAGGCTCATAAAGATTTTTGTGTTCATTCTACAGCCTTCAGTTGTATTCTAATTCCTTTGTGTGCACTTCAGTAGGACTAAATTCTGGGATAAGTTAATTTTTAGAAACATGGATACCTGATTACTGTTCAGTGAGTTGGACATTATTAACGGTTTATATACAAGAGACGGCACATAACTTTCGAGTTAAGAAAATCACTTGCTGATATTAACCTTTTAGTTACCATTGTTCCAACATTTATTTCTGAATTAAAGTATTTAAACAGTTTTTCAATCAGTCAAAATGGGAACCTTGTGTTAAAATTCATGAATGAATTATTTATGGTTCAGTAAAAAATGTTAAATAATAGTTTCAGATTATTATTTTTTAGTGGTATTGTATTTCGGCTCAGACCTTCTGAGGCTGACCTTTAAGGTCAGATGGTAGGCAAAATAGGGATGTCGATTTTGATTGATTGAACAGAACGTGGGAATGTTAGAGAGATAGAGAGTGATTTAGGCGAGTTAGGTTTTACACCTCGAAGAATACAAACGTGTTATTTTCGTGTGTGGAACTTGCTCCCTAGTGGGGGTGATACAGCAATCACACCGGCTTGTTACAAAATGTATACATCGACGTGTTTAATAAAATAGATAAGTTTAAAATTCCTTTTGTTGAAGTTCTCATATTATCTCCGAACAAACCCGGCCGAGAGCAGAATGAGAGAAAGACAACTTCCATATGATCGCCTCAAGTCCGTCAACCAAGGGACCCCCAGAACGAGGGGGATACACAACACTTGAACCTATACACATTTCTGTCATCGAGTTTCAAGATTATTTATGCCTTTAGCGTAAAACTTTAAAGGACTGAACATCAAAAAATCTTTGAATGTAGTTTCAGCATCTTTGCTTAGGCATGTCTTTTGGCTTAAAAATTGTCAAGTTATTTAAAAAAGTGGTAGTCAGTGAGCGAAAGATCAAGAGAATATGGTGAATGTGGCACATCTTCGTACCTCAAGTCCGTCATCCTGGCAGCATAGGGCCGAGCATTGTCAAGATGGAGAACTGGGTCTCGTCGATTAAGCAGTGTTAAGCATTTTGCTTAACTGAATGTGCATTTCATCCAGTTGCTCGCAGTAGACTTTGGCAGTGATGCTCTGGTTAAATTCCAGAAAGCTCTAATGGTTAACGCTAATGGTGGACCATCAGAAAGTCACTATAATCTTCTGTTGTTGCAATTTCGATTTTGGAACGTGATTTAGGTCCTTTATCATAATCCAGCCATTGAACCGATCGTTTACGATTGCCATAAAGAATCTACACCACTTCACAAGTCATTATTCGATCAAGAAATGGATCAATTTGAATTTCGCAGATTCAGCATCAAACAAACTTCAAAATGGCGAACTCTTTCACTTTCACTTTCACTTTCATGCAGAATTCGTTTATCAAGTTTCTTCACCTTGCCAATTTTACGCGGGTTTTGTTCTACTAGTGTTTTCCGATGTACATTGTCAATTGCAAATGGACATCCTCTACCACCTTTATCGCCAAGTTTTGTATCCTCACTGCGGAACTTCAGAAACCAGCGTGGTACTCTACGACCATAAGGAGATCCTACCTCTGTTAATAATGTCAGCAGTTTAAGAAGCATCATCACCAAGCTTGAATACACGCGAAAACGTAAATGCATCTCTTCTTTTTTCTAGGTTCAAGATGAAGGGTATATAATATTTTAAGTTAAATGCTGAAATAGGCCGATATTAACTTAACAAAGTTGTTACATTAATCATTAGGAACGAGTAATATATTTTTGTGCGATTATTATAATATATTAGAACACAAAATTTTTATTCTAAAATTGGACATTATTTTCCGAACAACCTAGTATAATGGACGCTGGCCGCTCGCATCCGAAAATATTTGTCTAGTATTGTGGCTAACCAATCCCTGTTGTAGACACCTGGTTAGGCACATTTTTGTGGATGTTCACCACTCACAGAGATCACCTGTGTTTTATACAGCAATTATGATGAGCGGATCTCGTGGCGAGAGCACATTATCTGGCATGGTAAGAAGTCTGATCAAACACTCAAACCCTCGGTCACGACGACTTGTGACTTCCTGCTATCACAACCAGTTCTCTCTATCCAGTTTCACTCACAAGGCTTGGGCCAAACCATGGTATGGTTTTCAGGCAATTTCCAAATGTACCGTGCGCTTGAATCCCCTTCCCAGGCCGATAAAATCAAGAAGTCACATTCTTGATAAATCGACCATGTTGAGATTCTAAACAGGCGCCAATCTAATATACGAGACCAAAATTAAAAGGTTTATTCTAAAATCTGACATTATTTTCAGGACAACGCAATATATTAAAACACATTTAAAAGTTTTATTTTAAAACAGGACATTATTTTCCGAACAACCATATATATTAAAACACAATTAAAAGTTTTATTTTAAAATAGAACATTATTTTCCGAACAACCTTATATGTTAAAACACAATTAAAAGTTTTATTTTAAAAGAGGACATTATTTTCCGAACAATCTTATATATTAAAACACAATTAAAAGTTTTATTTTAAAAGAGAACATTATTTTTTGAACAACCTTATATATTAAAACACAATTAAGTTTTATTTTAAAAGAGGACATTATTTTCCGAACAGGCTTGTATATCAAAACACAAAAGTTTTATTCTAAAATCAGACCTTATTTTCACAACAACCTAATAATGAACAATATAATATACGTGTCTAATGATATTTTAGTACATGGTGAGAGGGACGAACAGTGTAGGTGTCAAGAAAGTGGTTCAACCACCAAAATGTTAAAAAAACTTTCAATTGAGCTTTTGTTTGGTTAACATGCAGAAGTCGAGCTAATGTGGATGTCTTAGTTAAAGATTCGAGTGTGAAGAAAAGAAAAAAAAAAAACGTCATTGCTGTGAAAGACACGTGGTCATTCAATGGTAGGATGATAAAAAGGTCATCGACGTGAAAAACACAAGTGGTCATTCAATGTAAGGATGACAAAAAACGGTCATCGATGTAAAAAAAAAACCAAGTGGTCATTGAATGGAAGGATGTGTAGCGAAGTAGTAAATGTATTATTTTATCTTCTAACTTTACAGGCGAAAAAGTGAAAATTGTTTTCTTTGTTATTGTTAAGGTTTTGATCTACTTATTGTTTACTTACATAAATCTCTTTGCAAAGGTACTGGTTTTGTAGTTGACACGCCCGTTTGTATTTTAATTCGTACTGAGTTTCGGTTTTGGGAGTTTAGATCATAAATGATATATTTCAGGAAAAACAAGTAATACACGTTTGGCAACATGGCTAAATTATTGTTTTCAGTGTTTATTCTATTGGCAATAGATTATGCATACTTGCGCGTTTGTAGGTAATAAACAATAGTTAGCCACCGGTGAAAACAGAGAGAAGCGAGAGAAATTGCATATTGTGAATTATATTTCTGATAGCGATATATATGGAGAAATCATATCGATTCTGAGCTCAGCTTTAATTTCCACATATTTATCGCGAACATCCAAACGTATATTGTATTTTTGAACTTATAAGTAATGTAGTTGTTTGGTCAAAAGATTCGTTGTTTTTTTCTTTTGCAATGGTAGTATTTAACTTCCTTCTATAAGATAGGTTCGTATTTTATAAATCGGTATCACACCATGCAGTCACTTATGTACCATGCGTGATACAGGCTTAGGCGATCATGTATCTTTCGATACACGACTGACGAGCCACATTTGTCCTGCAGTAGGTGTTCTGCTATTTACACATAGCTGGGGGGGGAGAGAGAAGGGGAGGATTCATTTCTTTCTCAAAGGTATTAGAACATAAGTGAATGTAATGGATTCGACTGGAATTCGAACTCGGCTCTCCGATTCCTCAATCTGAGCCGCTATCCATTATTCCACCGTACCTCCTCTTGTGAATCCAGTTCGAATTCTACTCGAATTCAATGCATTCACTTACGTGCTAATACCTAGGGAAAGGTATGAATCATCTTCTCCCGCAACTCTGGGTAAATAGCAGGGCAGACCGGGTTCTATAGCCTTGGATGGCAACTGGTCTACCGCAGAAAGAAATGGCAACGAACTACAGGAAAACAAAATCTGCCACGTCAGTCATGTATCGAAAGACACATGATCGTTTAACCGTGTATTACCCATGGCACATAAGTGACTCACCCCATGCAAGGTAAAATTAAGAACAGAAACATTAATATGAGGAAAGATTAATCAAGAAAACAGTAGATAGGAATTGAAATTGGATTCAATTTTTTTAAGGTTAAAGTTTGTTGAAAAGCATGGAGCCAGTTGGGAGATCCACAAGCAAGAAGTGCGAGAAAAGAAACTTTTAGCATAGAATTTACGGTTACATCTAGCCAGCTCAAATGTAAATTGATGAGATCTCAATGCCAGTCTAATACTGCGCTTAAATTAAAAAAAACTCTGACAGGACATTTTGAAGGAAAGCAAGGGGGTGTGTGGCAAAAGTGTTAGTTGGAGGGAAAGTAAAAGGACAAACGTTATTAAGAGCTACAGAAGATAGGAAGTTGTGGCGAGCCATAACCAGCCGCGCCCTATAAGCGCATAAAAGGAAAAAAATGAAAAAGTTTTGTGAAATTTCTGGAGAAGGTAACACGAATGAGCTTAACGTGTCAAAAGCGGGAAATGTTCGTTAAACAATGATGCACGATCGGTTCCAGCAACCGAAGATAATAGGAAACAAATGAAGATTTTACCTGAGGATAACTGACGTTACACGAAACCGATAATGTCTAACATATTCAAAATATACAAGTCAAGAGCGGAAATAATTTGCGTTGGCTTGGTTATGTTAGTTGCTTAGTTGTGAGGCTTCCGTATAAATTAAACGAAGACTATTTTCGCATTTAAATGATTCATTCTTGAATGAAATTTGGTGGCTGAAATGCGAAATGACACTTCGCTAACTGTAGCAAGACAGTGATATGTGTGTATGTAGTAAAAATGGAATGCACTTCTTTGCTGATAAGTTCATTGCTAATTCTTCTTAAAGTAGTGCATACACCAAGATCGAGTGAATGAGAAGCCTTTGGAATTAGTAAAGAGAAAGGCGCGTAATATTCCACCATGATAACAAGAGGTTGAATTTTTGTGCTCAGACAAAATTATTACAGCTTGGAAGTTTTCATTTACATTCAGAAGGTATTGAAACAGTAAGCTACATATTAGACTCCTGGAGGAACGGTGGGGTAATGGATTGCTGTTCGAATTCCAGTCGAATTCATTACTTTCACTTACGTGCTAATACCCTTGAAAAAGGCATAGAAACCGTCACTTCTACCAGCTATTTATTTCAGCCTCGCTTTCCTTTATGTCTTGTCCAAATTCTCTAAGCCTAATTTCTTATGTGTCCAATAAATTGCAACTGTTCCTTTCTGACTCTAAATGTAGGAGGCATTTTTGCTACCATTTTCTTTAACATGTATTCGTTGCTCACATGTTCTGTTCATGGTCGTCTTAAAAACTTTCTGTAGAACCACATCTTTGTTGCTTCAAGTCTATGAGAAGATTGTCTGCTTCATCTATGAGCAGATTGTTCACCATTCACTGTCATATTGGAGGATTGATATTACATAGTAGTTCAGTGTTCTTTTCTTTGTTTCTAACGAAGTTTTCGTGTCACTTAATAATTTTCGCTTTTGAAAGGCATCTTTCGCTAAACCAATTCATCTTCGGATTTCTGTATCCCATTTTCTGTCGTCTGTTATAGCACTTCCCAGATGGTTAAATGTCTGTGCCTTCTTTATGTTGATGTTTCCCACTTGTAGACTTAATCTTATTTGTGTCTCTTTTGCTAATGACCATACTTTCTGTCTTCATGCAATTGATAGTTACTGTTTTCGTCGTCGTATTTTTACCATTCTTAAAATATAAAAGCATAATATGGTAAAAAATGATTTATTTTCTTAGATCTTCAGTTTTCAAATCAGTAAACAAAAATAAACTAATTTTTTTTAAATGCACGTCGGCATGACAAGTGACATAATACAATACGAACCTATCTTATTGCAGGAAGGTAAACTGAAATACTCCCATTGCAAAAGCAAAAACATCGAATCTTTTGATCAAACAACGACATTACTTATGAAGAACAGACTGGGTCCCTATAGCCTTGGAAGGAGAGTCTGGACAGGCTTGTGTGACAACCGGTCTAGAAAGAAAAACTCTGAATTCTAACCAGCCCGGAAGATCGAGAGGGAGGGACCCGAAACTAGTCAATAACACAGTACTATCTGGTATCTGACATCTGATTTGTCTCACCTGACGTGACATACTTGTGTGCTCTGTAATTGTAAATGCAGAAAGAGTGTGGGTTGCTGTGATTCAGCGCAAACCATTGCAACCTACCAACATGTGCTAGGTTAAGTCATCCTTGATTCTCGATAGACTCCTTTTATATTATTAAGAGTTTTTTTTTTTTTTTTTTAACTCTTAATGAAAAAAGAAAAAGGCAACTCGAGTAGATATTTACTGTTAAAAAAGATACAAAAATTCTCCGAGGATGGAATAATGAAGTTGCCTAAAAGATGTTAATGTTATGAATAGGGTAAATAAATTTAATGTTAGAAAAAATCCTATACTCAATAAAATTAACCCATTTGTTTTATGGGGTGTGCCTAGAAAATAGAATCAACAAGCCGAATTCAAATTCCGGCCTTGTCGGTTTTCTTCACTTTCTCACAATGCATTTGTAAAAGCATGAATCCACTTTTTTTCAGCGCTAGATATAGGTTAATAGCAAGGTCAACTGGGCTCTCTAGCATTGGATCGTAAGCAGTCTAGAAGGATTACTCGGTTTCCAAAAGTGTGGAGAAGGCAAAGGAAAATAGAACCACTATATTTCCCATGAAATCATAGCATTTGCAAATAATAAAGAAAATAGTGTTTGTGGAGAGCAGTTATCGTCTAAGTTCTCGGGAAATACCGAGCATAATGTATACATTATTATTATTATTATTATTATTATTATTATTATTGTTGTTGTTGTTGTTGTTGTTGTTGTTTTATTTCCTTCGGTTTCTGGTGTATAACTCATTTCTTTCCGGGTCCCGACCAGAAACTTAAGGTCAAAAATGGCATCATGGCATTTTCCACTGAGCAGTTTTGAAAAAAAAATTCGCACGTATGTCCTTCGTATGGTGTGGTTTGTACTTGTGAGCACATTTTTTTTTAAATATTTCTTCAAGGCATGGCCTACAATGAGTCAATTGGAATCTTTTCCAATCAATCCGAGGGCTCTAACTACAACGTGGATTGTTGTTCCCATGTGCCATATTTTTGAGATTTCGATTTCAGAATTATTATTATTATTATTATTATTATTATTATTATTATTATTATTATTTAAGAGAGACTTTTGAAAATTCTCTGCTCCACCAAGAAGAGATTTAAAACGATATTTTAAAAACCGGATTTAGTCATTTGTTTAGATTTCGGAGGTGGGTGTGTAGTTGGGCCGATAACTTTTCAGCAGCTACTCTCAAGTCTAGGTATTTGGAAAAGTGGGGGGGGAAATATAAAGAACATGAAGAGAAATGGATATAGACAAAAACAGATAAACGATAAGAAACTTTATGACGTAAGTCGAAGAACGTTTGACTTAAGAAGACATTAACACAAAACTTAACTGTAAAATTCTTTCAGAAAGAAAATGGCAATTAAGATGAGATAAGAAACTTGTAGATTAATTTTGCTTTTTCTCATTTTGTTGTAATTTGTTTTCCGATTTTTAATTCCGATTTTTCTTGCTGATCAATTGTAAAGTGAGAATAAATTAGTTTTCTAATTCGAGCTTTACATCTAATTTATTTAAATTCCCCAGAGAATCTTATAAGTTTAATTTCTTATGTGATGCTATCATATCCAAAATGTTTTTAGACAACATATTATTAATACTTCCAATAATATTGAGTGCTACTAAGAAGTTGTTTCATATGAAAAGATCGATCATAGACAAAAAGAAAAGAACATATTTTTAATGCTGTTTTATTTTTAAATATTAAATTCATTAACTCTTTCTCAACAGTTTTAATGTACATACATGCATACATATCACGTAGAAAAACCGGGTCTCATACAGATCACCGAAGTTAAGCCAGGTGGATCCTGGTCAGTAACTAGATGGGTGACCGCTTGCGAATACAGAAGCTGGGAATTTTTTTTTTTTTCACAATGATGTTCACCATGTAGAAGTCCCTAGAGCCACTCGAGGTAGAGGGTTACAGTAGGCACCTTCATTTTGCTATTGAAAAAATAAATAAATAAATAAACAGCATAGGATGATGTAAAAAGGTTCCCAAACGTAATAAAAACAGTTTTATCGTCAAAATGTTTATGTTATTATTAAGAGGAATGACCAAAGTATTTTTATTATTTTATTAAATTTTTTTTAAGTACGTTCGAAATTTTGAGACAGCGGTCGACGTAATACAATTAGAGTTTTAGCGGCTTTTTTTTTCAGATGAGAAACGCATTGATTTAGAAATTCTTGAAAAAATCAAACGTCGGATTTTAATGAAACTTTCAGGACTCATTGAAAAATTAATGAAATTCTTTAACATTTTATTTTTTTTAGAAAATCTTGGTAAAAAATAATTTTTGTTACACATGTTACTCCCCAACTTAAATTCATAAAATTTCGAGAAATTAAATTTCAATCTCAAAATTGTTTTTATTACCTAAAAGCAGGATTCCTTGGAGAATATAAATCTATTTTTCCAACTTACTACAGATTTCTCGAAAATCTGCTTTGAATCGTAAAATAAAAAAAAAAAAATGCAATAAAACTATGACATTATTTGATTAGAAAAGCTTTTAATTGCTTTTATAAATAAGATTTATTAAGGTCACTATTGTCTTAAAATTGTTTTTTCGATGAATAATGAATTCTATCAAGAATTGTATTCATTTTTAAAATTTTAATTATAATAATTTAAATCGTTTAAAATTCTACATTACTTTAATACGGTAAGGTGATGTTATTAAGTGAAAACCATATTTACGAATCAAAATAAGGTTTTGCATCAAGAATTTTAAAATATTTTTAAAATTTTTCTTTTAGTGTAGAAACATTCCCATTTTCGTAAGTACGAGAGTCCATCACGTGTTTTAAGAGTTGTCCCCCTTGAATAATCTGTCCGTCAACAACGCTTTCATTATTCATTTCTGTGCTTCATCTTGTGTAGGCCTCAACAGACTTTGGAAATAATCGCTTCAAAATTTTAAATTTTAAAATTTAAAGTAATTTTTACTTTTTTAATTCCTAAATATTTTTTAGTTCATGCATTTATTTCAATGTTGGTCATATTTCAATTAAGCATTTCTTTTTAGTTTTACTTAAGAAAAAACCTGGAGATGAAATCCAATATAATTCTACTAAAAATAATTTTTAATTTAACTTAAATTAGATTTTTGTTATTGTTGAAACTTGACTAATGCATGGAATAATAATGCAACACAAAATGTACTTAGAACAAAATGTATTGAAACAAGAAAGTGTACACAATATTTACATATAGTCTTTTGTATATTCCTGGAAAGACCGTTCCTGGAGAATGTGTTGACTGAGTCGCAGTCGGGCAGAGTCTCTGGTTGAATCTCTTGATTCCTGTATTTATCAATCCACCCACGAGGATCGAATGTGGCACAAGGCCGTTTTAATGTGGGTATCCCCGAGCCCGTAGGCTCGGCCAAAAATATGGTTTTTCTGAACCCGCCTAGACGGGTTCAGGCCCTGTCAACCTCCCCGGACGAAACCTTACCCTTCGGCAAAGCCTCGTCCGGGTTCCCCTCTGCTAATGCAGAGAGTTTGACAGTCGCCGAGAGTCTGTCTCTCGGTCTCTGAATCTCTTGATTCCTCCCCTCTCTTCCCGGTACCAACCATATTTATATGGTTGGTACTCCACTATGCAAATTAGGTGGATCCTACCACAACAGTTATTCAGTTTCTATTTGAAGTTCTTATTTTTTTTTTAATTTGCGTGTCATTTTGAAATTTCCTTTCAAATTATTTTTACTTTAATTCCTATTTCATAAAAAACGTTTTTTTGTTAGTAGTTTTTTTAAACTTTTTTAAAGTTTATTCTTTTTTTGTAAGAGTTATTTTGATAAAAACGTGAGGCTATAAAGCTAAAGTAACTAAAATTCAGTAAAATATTAGATAATTGCTGAAAATATTATGTTCATTTTTAAAAATTACTAAGTTAAAATCAAAACCAAAGCGTTCACTTAGATTACGTAAATTTATGTCAATTTCTGGTCAACCATACTTAATTGTCAACACCTTAGGCTGCCAATAAATCAATCAACATGTCGGAAAAATAAGACCACGTGGTTACAAAATGCTTGTATACTACGTTTTATGTTAGTAAGTAAGTAATATTTGTTTCAAATAAGATTAATTTAACTTTAAATTTGCTAATTTTCCTTAAATGACGTGTCAGAAATATATATTTTAGTACTGGAAGATTTTTAAAACCGAGAATAAACTTTTGTTTACAATCTGTCAAAATAGCCAATATTTATCGATTTTTATCGATTTTCTGAAAGCGACCAAAAAGATGAGATTTCAATCAATAAAATTTCTAATTGAAATGTATCAGAGTATTTTGCTCACTGGAAATAGTAAATTTAATTATTTACCTTTCCTTTAAAGCTAAAAGAGAAAGCTTCAAGAATGCTTTTCATTGTTAAAAATTCATTTAAATCTTAGGTATCTAAAATTTAGTGGACGTCCCTAGTTACAGAGTAAGAGGCATAGTTTATGCGGATATGAGGTGAAGATAATGGTTAACCCTAGACTTGAACAGGTTACGATTGTAGTGATCGGGGAAGCATCTTATTGAGAGTCGGTTCCAGAAAGCAGCCGTTCTTGGCAATAAGTTGCCAAGTGGAACTTACATCTCCCCAAAGGGAATGAGGTTGTTTCAGTACAATGTTCATAGTATGGTGAGTCTTGGACGTGAAGGTTAGAAATGGCGAAACTAAGGAACACAGCTCATGTGAATATTTGCCATAGAAATAGACCAACAAGAGGCTAGCGACGTTTCGTCTATGAAAAAGGTGTTATAGGATGGAAAATAATTTATTACCCACAAGGACGCGGTGACGTTTTTGGGTTATATCGAGACTGGAAAATGAAGACTGGGCTGGTCCTGCCCATATATGGCAACAGTACTCCATTTTAGTCTGGCTCTTGTAAAGGTAAAGGATACCAGGAGGAGTGAGGTACTTGCTGGAGCTGATTGACCCTTTTTCCAGTATCTTTAGCGATGGATCGTATGTACGAGTTCAACTTGAGGCCTGTGGGGGTTCAAGGCACGGGGTTTCCCTGAGGGAATATCCGTTTATTGTGATCGGGGATAGTTCTGAGTTTGATCGGTGGTGATAGAATGTAAGTAGTTTGGTTTACGTGGCATTGAATATAACCAACTGGTTTCCTTCCACTGAGATGTTAGAGCTAGATCAGAGGAGAGATCAGTTGCCAAACACCGGTCATTGAGAGCTTTGGAGTTGCACCAATATAACGTTATATCATCAGCATAGATATTCACCTACGTTCTCTAGCCTTAAGTTAGAAGCAAAGATAGAGACGAAAAGCTCGCCTTGTCTGAAAATGATAAGATTATATTAATAAATTTCCGAGTACGAATCCATTCCTATTTCTAAAAAACATATCATCGCATTATAATCATCATAATTTCAAATTAATAATAATAATATCCGACACGAATAAAATAAATTAGATAAAATAAAATAAAAAAAATTAAATAATATAAAAATAAATGAACAACTTTAAAAAATAGATAAGGATGAAAATAATAAAGGCAATATTATCAAAAATATTAATATAAAATAATTAATAATTTAAAACTATAAATTATGTAGGCAAGACAATCGCATAAATGACCATATACAAAAATGTGAATACACATACATGTTAGTACCCATATAAAACAGAATCAACACTTCAAGTGTATATTCCCCCAAATCAATGTTTTTAGGGAATGTTAAATCAGTTCCTCTGTCTACACTTGAAGATAAGTTCGTTCCTTTGATTCAATAATTTGTCACCATTCTTATATTCAATCATTATAATTTTCTCTTGTATGCACAGATTGCATCTGTCCCGGAGTCTGAAACTAACAGATGATATCCCATTTAATTTGTGGGGTAAAGCCTCCATCTTTAAGTTTCCAATAATTTTTGGATAGAGTAGTATGGTATCTTAAAGGAGCATTGGAGAATGAATGCCAGTGATTGTAAAGTTTCTGTTTTTAATTCCCAGCAGATATAGCTATGCTTATTATGTTTTCCTTGATATTTTCTTTTATAAAAATGGTAGCTTGGTATAACCACATTTTCCGAAATACAAATACCTCCAATTTGGCAGTTTGTTCCGGTTCTACAATTACAGAGAGGCTTCTTTCCTGGCGTGTTGCTCTCATAAAATGATTTTAATAATATGTTGTTGTATGAGTTAATAATATTATATATGTTGTTAGGTCAGGAATAATTGATTTTTAGAATTTTTCTATTAAAAATCAGCCAATATTTATATTAGATAGTTTACAGAAAGGTAGGTTAGACCATATTGTCTTTCTTTTTCTGTTTTTGGATTTATTAGTTGCATTGTTTTGTTTTGTTTTTTAATTTCCTGGTAAACCAATTTTTGTTTGAAATTACTTTCATTCGGGGCTTCTTTATAAGCTATTTTATTCTCATTGAAGATTTTTTGTTAGACAATAATCTATTAATTCTGGTGTTTACAGTGTTAAGGATTTATCTAATTATGGACTTTGGGTGATTGGAGTTGACATCAATATAAATAGGAATTTGATTTTCTTTAAATAAATGCGTTGTTAGAGAGGCTGAAAGTGATATTTAGGAAATTAACTATTTTATGGTTAGATTTCAATTTTAAAACACAGAAATTGGAAAGCACTTATAATCTTTTTCTGCATTCTAGAAGACAGAGGACCATTATTATCTTGGATGAAAGTAAGTCCATCATCTCTGTAAAGACCTACTTGCTTACGATCAATAATTCTACTAAGATTGTCTAATAGATACCTATTAAATCAGCTATTTAGTAGAGTCATATGAACTCTTATGAACGTCAAAGTTATCATTAAGACTTATAACCCAAGTAGAATTGTAATATATCAGTAAAGAGTGTCTAGAAGCTGAGATAACTTAAAATTCATAATCAGAAATGTTAATATAGTTTTTAGAAAAATTTGAGCTTTTTAATAATAGATCTTTAGAAATGGTGGTGTAGAAATCTGTAATATCAAATTGAACAAAAGTAGCCTTATTTTTTTTTTTTGATATTCTGGAACCATTTTATAGTATCCGAATAATCTTTCCAAAGATTATTATAATAGGTTTCTTGTACAGACTGTATTATTCTTTTAAGTATATATTTTAAAAATTACGCTTACTTCCATTTTGGAAGGATTAATTAATCATGATCGTAGATTATTGTCGAAATTAGATTTGTGGTATTTAAAAAGTAAATATGCATTCTTTATATCAGATTTCCCCATTCTGCCTGCAATATTAAATTTATTAGCAAAATCAGCAGCATCTTTGTTAATTAAAGAAATGGTGTTATTGTTGATTTGTTATAATGATTTTATTGAGGTGGAGTTTGTGATAGTACGAGGGTTCATTTTTGTGAATATTTCTGGATTTATCGGTTTTAATCCACATCTTAGAATTTTTGATGTTTTTAATATTTAAAAAAAATTATATTGGAATTTGTTAGATGACTTTCTAAAGGCAATTCTTTAAAAATTAAGTTAAACATATCAGCTTCGAAGGGATCTAGAAGTTTATTATTAGGTGGAATATTTTGAGATTTTAGATTTTTTTCCTTTTTGTAATTTAGTGTATCTTGGGGCTTAGGTAAAAATAAGTTTTCCATCGAAATCTTTTATAAGGCCAATTATTTTATCAGTGAGTGATCGAGAGAAAGAATGTAAGGAAAAGTAGGGAATGTTTTTCTGGAAATAGTCTGGAGTAAATTTATCCATTTCGTGGTAAAAACGTAGATTATTAACGTAATCCAAAAGGAATATACCAAAAACAAACTCAAATTATGGATATAAAGAGCAATTATAAATAATGCCAATTGGTAATTGGTAGGGATAATTCCAAGAGGATATTAATTCAAGGAGAGCTCAATGTAAGTAACAGAGCAATATAACAATAATAAGTAAAGACAATCCTTAAAAATCCATTTCGGTTATAATTTCTTTCATTCGCTCAGATGTATGCTGTGTCCAATCTTCAGGACTTGCTTTATATTCTTGTTTTAACGTAGACACACAATAAATAAAATGTAGATAAAATGACGAGTCAAATGCAATAAAGTGAAGATAATTTTCCCAGTCTTGTATAGTATATGGAAAATACTTAATTTTTAAGGTTAGAAAATATAGAAGTCTAAATTGGTTAAAACATTGTGCCATAAACACAAAAATTAACTATTTACACTATTGATATTGTTCGGGCTGTTGTCATCATCTTTATTGACATATTCACGACATTTCGATAGCTGTACGCTACGGCCTTCTTACGTTGGAATTTCGAACTGAACACAGTGAATAAAACGTTGGTTGAGTGATCTGAAAAATGACTTGACCCAAAGAGTTATGAGTTCAATACCTGGCCACAGTAGAGGGAACAAAAATCTTGGAGAATTGAGTTGGGGAATTAACTGAGACTGAAATAGCCATGACACGTGGAATTATAACAATCTACCTCCGTGGACGAAATAAAGGTTCCGTTTGAAATTCCATCTTACATCACCTGAAGAAGGCCGGAGCGTACAACGGCCTAAAAGTAGTGAATATAGCAATAAAGATGAGGACAACAGCTCGAACAATGTAATTAGTTACAATACCTTATCTCAAAAATATAGACAAAAAATAAGGACATTTCGAAAATTAAGGTAAAAACACTTATGAACTCAGCTAATACTGCAAAAATCGAAGACAATATCGATCGGAAGGTCGACTAAAACAACAAAGATGAAGTTTCCTATGAATAAAAAAAAATATTAAATTATAGAGTTTCAATTTCCCAGAAAATTTGCTATTACTTAGGAAGATTGTCCAATTAAGACGTAGTTTAGTAACCGACACATTGTTCAGTATGCTTTCTCAATTCTAATTGGACAATTTTACGACAAAGTTAATATCCAACTTTCCGATGAACTGACAGCCGTAGCCCTGAAGAAAAGAATTTAGTTTATGAAGTATTTTATTGTCCAAGTTTCTAAAATTATTTTTTATTTTTTGTATCCTTGTTTTCTTTAAACAAGTTCTTGAAAAATAAGTAAAAAAAAAACAAAAAACAAAAAACAAACAAACTGTCCGACTGAGTTACTTTCTAACCAATTAGAGACTCCATTATTTGTCGGCTCGCCGAACCCAGTCGCAGATTTAATAAAATATTACAATGGCAAAAGGAAAAATTCAAGTTAAAGAATTTTTTTTTGAACAAAAGAAAATAAAAATATATATTTCTGCTTTTGAAGCGGAAATTTCTTGTAAGTTTTTCTTACATAATGAACAAGTTTATGCACGTATCAACCTACATGATGGAGGTATATATGTATAAAGAAACTTTGTTCAAATATTTATTAGTTTGTTGCAAAAGTTCTTAGCCCCAACCTTTGTAGAATATTAAGGGAAATCTTGATGAATTGGAAGATCTTTTGAGGGACAGTGCAGGACAAACAACACGAGAACATACAGAAAGTTTAGAGGTGAATGAATCTATCTATCTATCTATCTATCTATCTATCTGACTGGCTGTTTATTCACATCTATCTCAGTCTATGCACACCTCTCTTGGGTTTCAATGAAAATCTATCTATCTATCTATCTATCTATCTATCTATCTATCTATCTATCTATCTATCTATCTATCTATCATTAACTTACTATCAAGTTATGTTTCTATGCTGTCTCCCTCTGTCAGTTTCATATATAGATTTGATAAGCATTCATATTTGATATGTATACTTTTTAGATCCAGGGGAAGATTTTAACACTAGTATTTTTTTCCTCGGAGGTAAATAGCGATCTGTTTGGGGTGAATTGATTAAAAAAATAAAAATATATGACAATGTTCAGCGCAAAAGTAAAAGAATAGACTGACAAGGAAAAATCTCCACAATCGATTTTAAAAGCTAAAGTTAATGCGGTTGGATCATCGGGACATTATTCACTTAGAGTTCTTAATGCACATTTAAACGTCCATCAGCTGCAACGTGTCCATAAATGTTTGTCTGGAATGTACCCTGTGCTCGTCAAAGGGAAAAATGTTGTTTTACTCCTTGGCAGCGGAAGGCCGTATGAAGTAGCAATAACATAGGAAAACATTTTGAAACTTGGTTGGTTTCTTCTGACTCAACCGCCATATTCACCAGCTGATGACTCCCTTTTTCGATGACTATAAATCACTTTCATGAGGAAAACTTTCTCCAGTGAGAATAAAATTCAAGCGCTCGTGGAAAGTGTTTTTTTACATGAAAACCTTAGGAGTTTTACTCAAAAAGGATCGAAGAGCTTCCTGATGGGTGGCAATGGGTATTGCAGATAATGGTGAATATAGAAATGAATAAAATGTAAAAGTACTTTAGCGTTTGTTATGAGACCTTACCCATAATAACATAATGGACCATTCCATACGTAATAAATACTGCGCCTCAAGAGGAAGCAGGGAGTTCAGTCCGAAGCCGGGCGACTGGCTGATCGGCTGATCGGTTGAACTCTATGCCTTCGGGCGGGGAGGAACCCGAACGAGGCTACGCCGAAGGGCGGATTCTCTTTTGGGGAGGTAAACCGACCCTAAACCTGTTTATACGGGTTCAAAGGGCATATTTTTGTCCGAGCTCCCGCGTTAAACCAGCCTCGTGCCACATGATGCCCTCGTGGGGCGGGGGGTGACTAAATACCGTTCAGTTCGAAGTCGAGCGACAGGCTGACCGGCTGATCGGTTGAACTCTATGCCTTCGGGCGGGGAGGAACATGAACGAGGCTACGCCGAAGGGCGGAGTCTCTTTCGGGGAGGTAAACCGACCCTGAACCCGTTTATACGGGTTCAAAGGGCTTATTTTTGGCCGAGCCCACGGGCTCGGAAATCCCACGGGCTCGGAGATCCCACGGGCTCGGAGATCCCACGGGCTCGGAGATCCCACGTTAAACTGGTCTTGTGCCACATGATGCCCTCGTGGGAGGGTGACTAAATTCGGTTCAGTCTGAAGTCTGGTGTGAAGTCTGTCAGGAGTCTGTCTGTCAGTCAGCGAGCGAGTCAGTCAGTCGAGTCAGAGGCAGTCCGAGTCGCGTTCAGACAATTACTACTAAACCTGATTATACGTACTAACACTTTCTACTTCTCTGTATATATTCCTGTTTGTAATATATCTGTGTTATTCCATATCCGTATTCGAGTTCTTCTTTATTGGTTCTACCTTGGACTATCACCGTGGTACAAGGAACCGGACCATAACATTACTTTTTAGGAGTTTCTTCGTCGTCACTTGTTATGTTGACGAGAGAGAATTTTGTTGTTTGTTCTTCATGTGAGAGTTCGAATCTTCGTCGCCGCTTGTTATGCGCGACGGACAGCAAAAAAAAAAAAAAGAAAAAAAAAGCTCCTCCGCGTAGAGAGTTGGTTTCCTCGTCGCCACTGTTATGCTGTGGCAAACGAAAAAATTTTTTTCTTCCACCGAATGAGTTCGAATCGCTCGTCGCCACTGACTGACAGACAGACTCCTGACGGACTTCACTCCAGACTTCAGACTGAACGGTATTTAGCGTAGCTTCGTTCGGGTTCCTCCCCGCCCAAAGGCAGATTCAACCGATCAGCCGGTCAGCCAGTCGTCCGACTTCAGACTGAACGGTATTTAGTAACCCTCCCACGAGGGCATCATGTGGCACAATGCCGGTTTAATGTGGGATCTCCGAGCCCGTGGGCTCGGCCAAAAATATGCCCTTTGAACCCGTATTAACGGGTTCAGGGTCGGTTTACCTCCTCGAAAGAGACTCCGCCCTTCGGCGTAGCTTCGTTCGGGTTCCTCCCCGCCCGAAGGCAGAGAGTTCAACCGATCAGCCGAACTGAACTCCCTGCTTCCTCTTGAGGCGCAGTATTTATTACGTATGGAATAGTCCATTATGTTATTATGGCTAAGATCCCATAACAGTGTTTGAAGAATAAATTTCATAAACACGAGCAGAAATTATTTACGACTCAATTTACCGTAAATTGCAGATGTACAAGTCGAGTTTGCAAGCCTAAAAATAACAATTATCTATCATGCGTGATACGCACTTATCTTTCGATACATGACTGACGAGGAAAATTTTTCCTGCACTAGGTTGCCATTTCTTTCTGCGATAGACCAGTTGATATTCAAGGCTATAGAACACGGCCTGTCTTACTATTTACCCAGAGTTGGTGGAGAAGTAAATGAGTCATACCTTTCCCAAGGTGATTACCACGTAAGTGAATGTATATTTCCAAAACTCACATGACGGGTATAAAATGCAAGCCTTTACCACTGAGTAGTAAACAAATGAGACAGCACTCCTAACGATGAATGTACATCACTTACCGTAACTCCAGAAACCTGCCACAAACATATCCCACGAAAATTTGTGTTTGCTGAACATATTTAGCATATTAATACAGAAATTAATATAGATATTAGGTTGGTGAAAAAAGAATGACGTAATAATGTCGTTTTTTGACGTATTTTTTAAGGTCAAAAAACGACATTATTACGTCATTATTTTTGCACCAACTTAATAATAAAATAGTAACATAAATTTAGTAGTCTATTAACGCTACACCACACATCGCGTCCAACTGCTGATACACAAATTGTAAACACTGAGCGAAGCGCCGTTGAACAGAGGCGGCTATTCAGACAATTAGTTATGGTGTGCGTGTCATCTTCTCAATGTCATCATAGTAATGACAGTTTTAATGATACGTAATAGAAGTTTATTGAATATACACATACCGTATGGGGATTTTTTAAGAGTAGCTTAGATATGTCACAAGGCTAAAAGTATGGGGCACGCAGTGAGGACCGAACTTATTACTCAGTCGTAATTGTTCTAGCGAGACAAGCTTGCTAACCATTACACCACGTCAAGGTGACCCACATACCTTGTCTTTGGAGGCGGGCCTATACAGTAGGTATAGACCTAAATCAGAATTTTGAGTTAAAACTCTCGAGGTAGACTTGTACGCCGCAATTTGCGGTAATAGTTTGCTGAGAGAACCTTCTTTTATGTGTCGTATCCCTTCAGGACGTAGGCGATCATGGGCCTCCACATCTTTCTTTCCATTGTAGTTTTGTCTTTTTGTTATTTCTTCCAAAGTCTGTTCTGTCGTCCATTTGCTCAAGCTCATCAAGTATTTTACGCGTTGCTTTCCCTTGTCCCTCTTGCTTCAATCTATCCTGTGAGTATCAGGTTTTCCAAACCCTCCTTCCTCATTACGTGCTCCAGAAATTTCACCTGCCTCTTCCTGATGTTAAGTATAAGTTTTCTTTTTGCTTCCAAAACCTCGTTGTTTCTCATATGTTGGTCCATGGTATCCTCGTAATCTTTCTGTAGTACCACATTTCTGTTGCTTCAAGTCTCTTTTTCATCCATACAAGAGGACAGATATCAACAGTCCAGTACTCTTCTTTTTTGTCTCTAACGAAATTTTTCTGTCTCTTAATACCTAGCTTAGCTTTTAGAATGCATCTTTGGCCATTCCAATGCGTTTTCAGATCTCAGTGTCTCACTTTCCGTCCTCTGTTAGAACACTTCCCAGATATTTACATTTCTGTACCTGCTTGATTTTATTATTCCTGACCTGTAATTTGCATCTTGGGTTCATCCTTTTGCTGATAGCCATGCATTTTGTCTTCCTGTATTTTATTCTTAGTCCTTTCTTTTTACTTTCCTTCCAATGAATCGTGGTAGGACTTCAAGTTCTCTCAAAATTGCCTTGATGTATAGGTTGAATAAGTCCGGTGGGAAGACGCATCCTTGTCTTACAACCCTTTCTATTTTTGTATATCTGCTGAACTCTTCTGTCTGTATGCTGGCGGCTTGCTGTCAGTATAGATGCTATACAATTTATATGAATAAAAGATTTTGTCAGAAATCGCTGGCAAGTTTTGTTTCATTTTAATATATTTCTCTCTTTTGATAAACAATAATCTATTTACAAATATTCCTGTTTGTTTTAGACTGTTTAAAATAGATCTTATTCTATAGTTTTCATTAATCGATTTCTGTCTTTCTTTCATTTCTTTTGTTTCCGCTTTTTTATTTCTATAGTATAGGGTGCCCAGTAAAAAAGCGGCAAATTTATTGTTCGAGATAATACACCTGCTCTAATTGATCCATCTCAGTGGACGTCTAAAAGCCCACATCTGAATATTATGGATTACTGTATCTGGAGTATACTCCTAAATCACTTGCAAAACCGTCGTTGTGACATCGTCGATATTAACTCAATGAGGTGGAACTTAACTGAAGCTTGTAATGAAATTCCTCTTGACAAAATCCGCAAAGCTGCTGCCCCTTGGTTACCATACTTACAACTTTGTGTTGAAGATTCAGGCAAACATTTCGATCATCTACGATGATAGTTTAGTTTGTGCATGAATAGTGAGATCTAATTAAATTTAAATCTGAATTTACCGCCTTTTCATTGCTCCCCACTGTAGTTTCCAATTTGCTGCTTTAGACTTTGTCACAACGATTAGAAAATAATCCTGATGGTCCGTATACAAGGATGCTATTTGTTGCATGAAATCTATCCTGGAACCAGCCTCCTACAAACAAACTAAAAAGTAGCACTGTAGCCATATACCTCACGTTTTACAGGTCATTCAGGTGAGAACAGGATCAATTGGGCATTTCTTGAGAAGTAAGGATAGGCTGATCAGTGACGTTCTTTTGTGGAGACTGTTGTGGTAGGATCCACCTAATTTGCATAGTGGAGTACCAACCATATAAATATGGTTGGTACCGGGAAGAGAGGGAAGGAATCAAGAGATTCAGAGACCGAGAGACAGACTCTCGGCGACTGTCGAACTCTTTGCATTAGCAGAGGGGAACCTGGACGAGGCTTTGCCGAAGGGCAAGGTTTCGTCCGGGGAGGTTGACAGGGCCTGAACACGTATAGTCGGGTTCAGAAAGGCCATATTTTTGGCTGAACCTACGGGTTCGGGGATACCCACATTAAAACGGCCTTGTGCCACATTCGATCCTTGTGGGTGGATTGATAAATACAGGAATTCAACCAGAGACTCTGCCCGACTGCGACTCAGTCAACACATTCTCCAGGAACGGTCTTCCCAGGTATATACAAAAGACTATATGTAAATATTGTGTACACTTTCTTGTTTCAATACATTTTGTTCTAAGTACATTTTGTGTTGCATTATTATTCCATGCATTAGTCAAGTTTCAACAGAGACCAAAACAAGAACATATTAGCATTGGTCACTAATTCTTTTTCTTCTTGTATGATGTTAGTTATCATAGTCCTCCACAATCTCCTCTCCTTTGTAGATCTTTTTTCTTTTTATTATCTCTCCTAAAGCTTTCTCCACCACTCATTCACCCAAGCTTGCCAGGTTGGTTACGCGTTGCTTTCCTTTGCCTTTCTTGTCTTCAATCTGTCCTGTGAGTATCAAAATTTCCTCATTATGTATCATATAAATTTCAATTGTCTTTTCCTAAATGTATTTTCTGTATCTATTGTCACTAGAACATCAACGTTGTTTCCTTTGTTTAGCACTGTTAAAAACACCGATGATGAAGGTAATAATCTGGAACATATATGGAACAATGAAAATAGCCCAAAACATCAGATAATACAAAAAGATTGAATATATTAATCCAGACTTTACGCTATAAAAAGAGATAAGAAAAAAAAATTCCTATGTTGTAATTTTGGCTAATCCTCGTCGCCAAAATGTTGTAACTTAGGGAAGGTTACCGAATAAAATAATCAAACGAAGGTTGGTAATGAAAGATAGTACTTAGGACAAGAACAATATAAGATTCGTCAGCGGCGTGAAGAATTAGTCAACTGCTAGAAGTGAGTCAAGTGAATTACACAATGAATCCCCAACTGCAGGATATCTACCAACTGCTCTACGCGGTCAGATGTGACACAAGGTCGAATGTAATGGGGGGTAATCTGAGCCCGTAAGCTCGGTCAAAAATTCACCGTAGACCCCGTATAAAAACGAGGTTGGGTAGCTATTTTCCGAGACGAGACTCTGCCTATCGACATAGCCTCAACTGGGGATCCTCTCTGTCCGGAGGCAGAGAGTTTGACCAGCACAGCTGGAGACGAAACTCCAACTGCAGATCAACATACAGCATTTACTACTGTATTTATGTGAATGGGGACATACCCATTATCGTCCGTAGGTATGCTACATCAGTCTAAAAACAGGTCTCTGAAAAAAAATGTGCTTATAAATTGTTTTTTTTGGGAGCATATGTGTGTGCGTGTATGTACACGCGGTGTTTTTGAAGGAAAATTATTATCAGCAATACTTAGAAATATTTGCAGTAATATAGGTACCTCTACGAAATCGCTAAAAAAAAGAGCATAGTCTGATGAAAAAGACGCCAAACTTTATGAAAACAAAATTTTATCGTCTAAATGCTTATGTTTTTATGAAGAGGATAGACCAAAGTTTTTTTTAATTATTTTTCAAAATTTTTTCCATCTTTTTAGAATATTCTAAATTTTGATTTAAAAACTTTGTTTATCTTTGTTGCAACAAGGGGTAGTAAATAACATAGATAATTTTAGCGCGTTTTTTTGTATTTACACACATTTTGGAAAATCTTGTAAAAATAAAAATAATTGTCAGATGTTAATGAAACTTTCAGAAACTATTCACAGATGATCGAAATTATTATAAATATGTTGTTTTTTATAAAAGTCATGGCAGAAATATTTTTTTCATTTTTAT
Source organism: Acanthosepion lycidas (assembly GCA_963932145.1). NCBI lineage: Eukaryota > Metazoa > Mollusca > Cephalopoda > Sepiida > Sepiidae > Acanthosepion > Acanthosepion lycidas. Next base: position 36,702,344 of record OZ010600.1, on the reverse strand, counting down.
TAACACCCCATAACTAATTTTATGAAAAACTCTAGAAATTAGAACGAGCCGCTCCCTACAGATTGCAATAGTTAAATGCACAAGGCTTTGAAGAATGCAAATTATGTATTTTTTTTTTAATTGTGGCCAACGTACCTGAAAATCAGCTCTGAATTGTAACATACAAAACTCAATAAAACAAATATATTATTTAATTTCAAATGCTTTTATTTGCTTTTATTTGTTTTTATGAATATGGACAATATTTTCTGAAAGCAAAAATTTTTTTCAATGAAAATTGAATTTTTAATACAATTATTTGTTATTTCTTTTAATTATAATAGATTTTTACATTAAGTATTTAAAAATATTATAAAATTAGTTAAAAGCAGCGCCAAGCTTTCAATTGTGTCCAGATGAGACCGCCATTGTCTAGCACTTTGAAAATTGTATCGTTTGGGCCAATCGGATTAGCCAACGTAATTAAAAAATATAACTTTTATGCTTATAATAGAGCGGTAATTATAAAGTACGGAAGATCAACCAGGATACAATTTAGTTGCATTATTTGAGTTCAGCATTGTTCTCCGCTCTTAAGGCCTTTGCTTTTGCGAAACACGTATGGAGAAGTTAATTTGATTTTTCAATTTCAACTGAGAAGGGTACCTATAAGTATCAGTATCATATGAAATTTAACTACTGCTAAACTTTAATTTATATGATCTTATTTTGATTTTAATCTCAGTTATGTCATTTTTCCATAAATGAAATATCAAAATTAATAACAAAATAAATGGAAATACAAATAACACAGTAAAATTTAATAAATATACATAAAATTATAGTATTTTATGTACACTTCTGATAAAAATTCATAAGGTACGTATAAATTAATAGATACCTCTTTCTTATGAAATTTAATCTCACTCTTAACAGTCTTATTTTTTAATTTCTTTATATTTTCCATAAAGCATCGTAAACGTAAAGATGAAAGCTAAGTACAAAAAAAAAAAAAAAAAAAAAATGAAAAATTAGAGCGCTGAAAGTTTTTCTTAAAAGTAACGAGGTAAATAATTTGTTCATTTAAATCTAAATAATTTCACTTCCTTCCATCCGTAGAAAGAATTATCCTCCCGTAAGTTATCTAAACGTCATAAATCATAGCTGTCAACAGCTGTCAACAGCTGACAATGAGGCGAAAGGTTATGACCTGCTTTGTTTTATTTTCAAATTACATTTTTTCGGCGCAGGAGCTAAGTTAAGCTTGGTTCAAAATATTTTAAATAAACATTATAATTTCTGATTTTATTAAAATCAGTTTTGAAAAAATGATAATTGATTTTTAAAAGAATATCAAAGTCAGATTTTCATCTTTTTATCAAATGATTGAAAATGATTGAAAATGATTGATTATCTGTCCTTTTTTTTGTGACAAAAAAAAACAAAATTTGTAACGAAAATTTCGGACGTGCTAGGAACGATTAAAAAATGTAAAAAAATACCCCAAAAATACTTTGATCTTTCCTCTTTAATGATAATATGAACATTAGACGATAAAAAATTGTTTTCGTCAAGTTCGGCGTCTTTTTCATCATGCTATCTCTGTTTGTTTACATTTTCGTGGAGGTACCTACAGTAATACAAACAGTTATACATTTTAAGAAAAAAATGTTACCAGCTAACATTATTGGAAATATTACCAGCCGTACATTTTTGAAAGAAAAATATTCCCAGAAATAGATTTTTGAAGAAAAAAAATATTACTAGAGATACATTTTGAAAAAAAAAAAAAATATTACCAGCAATAAAGATTGTCGTCATTAAATAACCCATTGAGGTTGACATGCCGTGAAACAAACTAAACCGCCAAACAAACCAAACCGTCACTGAAACCAAACCGTAAAACAAACGAAACCAAACCAAACCAAACTGGGGTCAAAACTCTATGAAAGTGTAAAAATCGGTTTTAATACCAGAAATACTTTGTAAAAAACTTATTACCAGCAATAATTTTTTGAAGGAAAAATTATTATCAGCAATACTTGAAAAAATTACCAGTAATACAAACAGCTATACATTTTTTGAAAAAAATATTATCAGCCATACATGTTTTGAAGGAAAAATATTCCCAGAAATAAATTTTTGAAGAAAAAAATATTACCAGAAATACATTTTGAAAAAAATTATTGCGAGCAATAAAGATTTTCGGCATTAAATAACTCATTGAGGTTGATATACTATAAAACAAAACAAACCGTAAAACAAACCACACCTTAAATCAAACCAAACCAAAACAAACCAAACCAAACTGGGGTCAAAACTCTATGAAAGTATAAAAATCGGTTTTAATACCAGAAATATTTTGTAAAAATTATTACCAGAAATAAATTCTTGAAGAAAAATTTATTGCCAGTAATACATTTTTGAAAAAAAAAATACCAACAATAAACATTTTGTCGGCATTTAATAATCCTTTGAGATTGATATGCCGTAAACGAAATGAAACCAAATCAAACCAAAACCCAATGAAAACTAAGACATTATTGAATTAGAAAAACTTTTAATTGCTTTTATGAATACTATATGTTAAGATTAAGGATAATATTGTCTGAAGCTAAAAAAAAAAAAAAAAATCAGATGAAAAATGAATTTTTACAAGAAAAAAGTTTTCTTTTTTTACAAATTTTATTACAACAATTTATAAAGTCGTTAAATCTCTTAGAATTCAGTTTAAATGTACTGTTATTGAGTAAAACTATTTTTACTAATCATAAATCTAAAAGGTTATTACAATCTGCAAACGACCAGTATTTAAAAACAAAGGATTTCCCCACTGTTTCTGGATGTGTATAAACATGGCTTTTCTTATATATACGGATTTTCATACATGACATTATTATTAAAAAATCATGTGTTTTAAGATTTGTTTAAAATTTCATCACTGAGATAATATAAAAATTAATAATAAATAAAATACCATAACATTTCATAAGAGATGTATAATGTAAAATTATAGGTACTTCTCTCATTTATGAAACTTTATGTTTTATTAATTTTTATATTATCTTAATTATGAAATTTTAAATTCATTTTGTTACAGTATTTTTAATTTATTATTATTTTCCCAGAAAGCATTTTCTAATGCAAGGCTATAAAGCTAAAGTACTTAATAATTAATAAAATATAAGATTGTTTAAAATATTTGTTAATATGTAAAAATTACTGGTTAGTTCAATAAGTTCACTTAAAATTTGTAAAATTTATCTCACTTCTGTTCATCCATCAGATGACCTCTCCTGACCTCAGCTGTCAATACCATCAATAAATACCTGATAAACGAGTCACTCTAGTTAAGAAATGCTTTTTTTTATTTTCTACTATGCTTTTTCTGCTAAAAAGTTGAGTAATATTTGTTGCAAAACTTTAATTTTCCTCATATAACCTTAGAAAAATGTATATTTTATTTTTGCAAGTTTTTTAAAACGGAGAATTTAACTTTTGTTTACAAATGTCTCAAAATGGCAGACGTCATCGATTTTATTCCAATCAATATAAATTCGGTTTGAAATATACTAATGTATCTTGATTTAGTAAATTTATAATAAATTTATTCCTTTACTTTTGAATTAAAGCTACAAAGAAAGTTTCAAGAACGATTTTTCACTTTTAAAATGAATTTCAAATATTAGGTATCGCTAATCTGTAAACATAGTCTTTTATAAATTCGCGTAAGTTTGAATTCTATGAGCGAGTCCCATTTTATATCAGTAGAACAAAGAGTATATATTGCTATCACGTGATGAACATCACTCATTCAGTTTATTTTGAAATATTAATTTTACATGGCCCAAGGTCAAAAGGGCAAGGCGGTGAAGGCTGGACATCACTAAGTATCCTACACCTTCTTAATCTGATTCGAGACTCATTCATCCATTATAATTTACTCATTCGCACAAGAACTCATTCATCACCGTTCAATCTAATACATATCACATATTCACAGGGATCCTACTAAAACACTCTTGATATAAAATATTCACAATATACACAAATGTCTTTTTTCCCTTTTATCTTATAAAATAGATAAAAGTATATGAACGGAGTGGATGAACCCAACGAGGAAAATAAAATACAAGAAAACATTCAAACTAAAATTAAAATGTGTTAGTAGGACCTGTCCTCAGAAAAATTCTGTTGCTAAGCAGAATCAATCTCTCTCTCTCCGTCTCTCTTTCATACACACACGCATATATATATATATATATATATATATATATATATATATATATATATAAGAAATATAGTCTTAAGGTGTGCTATATTTATGGAATAAAGTGCTCAATATCAGAGATAGAGCGTGTGTAAATATAAAAGTGAACATAGAAGTCAACACTTAGAGGCGACAGTCTGTTTCATGCTATATGCAATCGTCAAGCCACGTGTGCTGTTATTTTTCTCGGCTATTTATATATATACGGGTTAGTGGTGCATTGTGGGTATTCTATTATGGCGGTTATTTCACCGGTGACGATTGCATATAGCATGAAACAGACTGTCGCCTCTAAGTGTTGACTTCTATGTTCACTTTTATATTTATATATATATATATATATATATATATATATATATATATATATATATATATATTGTATAAAAATACAATTGTATCTCAAGGCAGAGGGGGAAGTGGGTTGAGGTTGGTCGTCACTGGCTATCCTAAACCTAGTTAATCTGATTCGCGACCCATTTATTCATTACAATTTTAATCAGACACCAAAAGAATTCATTCATCTGACATACACCACAATACGGCATATTCAAAGGGGGTCCCACTAAAACACCTGTGGCAAAAAAGTTTTACAATATATACAAATGTCTTCTTTTTTTTTCGTATTTTTCTTATAAAAATAGATAAACGAATAACATAAAATGAGGGGAGGGGGACGAACCCAATAACGAAAATAAAATAGAACAAAACATTCAAACTAAAATCAAAATATGTTAGTAGGACCCATCCCCCCCCCACAGAAAGATAAGATAGGCCACAGTATTCAGCTATTACTCAGAATCAAGGAGCCTCATTGGCTAGGGGGTCCAAGGAAGCGACAAAATAAAAACATGGAGTGATGAACATCTCTCATACAGATAACAGCATTTTGCACACACACACACACACAAACACACGCACACACACACACACACACATATATATATATATATATAAGCATTTCACCTCAAGCAACGCGGGTTCCATTAGCATGCAAGGGGTTACAGTGAGTGAAAGCAAGAGTAAAGAGGCGTGATAGAGGAAAAGATGACGAGAAAGACGGGGAATTAGATCAAGGCATCTCAAGATGTCGATTGACATTGCATTTAAATAGTTGGGGATTATAGCTATCAGGGAAGCAAGTAAGAGGAAGGGAGTTCCATAGACACGAAGTGCGAGACATGAAGCTATTGGAGTAGAAGGGACGGCAACATTTAACAGTGAAAGAGTGGGACTGAGATTCCAAACTAGTAGCAAGCTTAAATTCATGCAGTTTGGGAACCTGCAGTTCATACTTAACAGCCACCCACCACGAGGGATGTATATGGTACGAAGCCGAGTTTACCGTGGGTTCTCCGAGCCCGTAGGTTCGGCCAAAAATATTCCCGTAGAACCCGCATAAACGTGTTCAGGGACTGTCTACCGCCTCAGACGAAACTTTGCCCTTCGGCAAAGCCTCGTCCGGGTTCCTCTCCGCTCAAGGCAGAAAGTTCGACAGATGAACAATCTGATCGACTGTTCCCAGAATTATCTAAATAAATAAAAATAATCTGCATAATTATAGTTTTTTAAAACAGTGAAAAAGTGGAAAATATTAAGTTTGTTTCTATCTATCTATCTATCTATCTATCTGTATGTATACATTCTATTATGTACTTCCGAGCGTATATATCTACATTTCTCTCCCCGAAATTATTCTTATGTACACATTTAGTCATAATATTAGATAATTCTCTCTTTTAAATTCATCCTTTAACTCACCTATAATTCTAAGTGTTATATCAAGGGTGTGTCTAATCCTAAGTGGAAAAAGTTGGAGTCAACGTTGTTACCCCGTGGGCAACTATCGACAGGCGCTCGACCACGAAACTCCGAATCATACACAAGAATCAGGCATGGAATAAAACGGAATTATGTTGGACTTGAGTGAAATCTGTCGCCGGGTAGCCACCCGTCTGGGTCCGGATAAGCTAAGGAAGCTTAGGCGTAAAGCTTATAAAATTGTGATGGGACTAAGAATAGGTCTGGATTTGTAATTGGTTTGTGGTGAGGATTGATGTAACGACCCTTGCTTAATCCATATCGTTCTATTAATCTCCTTCTGTCTCTTTATCTGTCTATATTAACTTGTCTACCTCCACCCACATGTCTGGTGTTTGAGATAGTTGTGCTTTTGCATACGGCGTCCGTAGTTGGTGTTCAATTGAAATCAGGATGGCGTGTGCTGAATTTCAAGATAAACTAGGCTGTTCAACTTGGAGGTTTGGTACAACACAATCTCCTTCAGCCTAATCTTAGAAATACATTTAGACATATGTCCATAAATTAAAAATGATAATACATAATACTTCTTATACCTGGATATTTGTCAGCCATTTATTTGCATGAAAATGTCTATGTGAGGAATTAGAATCGAATTTCGATTCCAAGGAAATAAATTATAATCGTCATGAAATTTTAAAGTTGTCTGTTTCTTAATAATAAGTTATATATATATATATATATATATATATATATATATATATATATATATATAGATAGATAGAGAGAGAGAGAAAGTCTGTTTCTTAATAATAAGTTATATATATATATATATATATATATATATAGAGAGAGAGAGAGAGAGAGAGAGAGTCTGTTTCTTAATAATAAGTTATATATATATATATATATATATATAGAGAGAGAGAGAGAGAGAGTCTGTGTCTTAATAATAAGTTATATATATATATATATAGAGAGAGAGAGAGAGAGAGAGAGGGAGAGAGTCTGTTTCTTAATAATAAGTTATATATATATATATATATATATATATAGAGAGAGAGAGAGAGAGAGAGAGAGTCTGTTTCTTAATAATAAGTTATATATATATATATATAGAGAGAGAGAGAGAGTCTGTTTCTTAATAATAAGTTATATATATATATATATATATATATATATATATATATATATATATATGTATAGAGAGAGAGAGAGAGAGAGAGAGAGAGAGAGAGAGAGATAGATAGAACTGATTATTCATATAGACAGACAAGACTGAGAAAGAAAAGAGCTACGTTATCATGACAATCACAAAAATATCTGTAAAATGTCCAAATGATATTCTTTGTTGGCCGCACCCATGCAAACAAACACAGAATCAAACAAAACATTCTTTTCTTTTCAGTTAGGAGCGAATCCAAAAAAATGAGTAGATAGTCTTATTATACGAAATGTCTAAAAAGTTGATTTACCGCCATGAAGTCTGTTGGTGTCTTTCGTGTTGATGCAATTGTGTCAGAAAGAACAAGAATGGAGAAAGTGAAATAAACATTAACCTGACCCCCCCCCCGAAAAAAAAAACCCCCACTGTGGTCAGATAAATATAGACAGAGCGTCAGCTTGCATAAATAGACGGAGAAAGTAAAAATAGGCTAAAATACATAAACTACAGAATCAGATCGATTTTAAACAGTCTGCGATGAATAGATGCCTTTCTTAATAGATTGCTGTATACCACAAAACTGAGATAAATTGCCTCGCTGTGCCTTTGTTTATAAATACTTTCATGGTAATTGTTCGGATGTGCTACGTAGATTGCATGAATTTAAGCACTGGCGTCGAGATCTCCTCAATTTACAATTGAGCTGGCTAGATGTAGCCGTAAATTCTATGCTAACAGTTTCTTTTCTCGCACTTCTCGCTTGTGGAACTCCCTCCAGCATAATGGTTTCCAGTCAACTTTAATCTACAAAAATTTAAATGCAATATCAATCGCTATGTATTGTTCTCCTGATTACTCTTTTCTCTTTCTACTCATTACGAATGTTTGTGTTCTTAATTACTCAACACCTCCTTGCGTCTTAGTGGCTTTACTGCCTTGCTTGATTAAGAAAAAAAAAGATATGTATTAGAATGATACAAAGGTTTCCATCGTTTTTATATAATTATATAGCATGATTATTCCATTATCAGACTATTCCTCCCTTAACTTACAATACGTACGAGTCCCGTGATCCATTAGTGTTGTTTAGCACATGTACTGCAGCCTTAGCTTCAGTGGGTGTGTCTAAGGCAATATAGCCTGTCTGAGCCAATCCATTTTAGTGGTTGGTTTTGAATCCAGAGTTTTACATCTAGACAGTTTACTACATAAGGCTAGAGAATCAAGTCTGTTCTGTTATTTAACTCATGGCTGGAGAGTAAAAGACAGTTTCATCCTAGTTGTGAGAATGTAAATGATATGTCCCGGAAAAGGATATATTTGAACGAAGTAGCTAAATGGTTTTGGCTACTTTAACCAAGTAGAATACGGTAGCAGTAATCGACTGGTACGCGTCATAGTCGCAGGTAAGAAGTGTAGATCAATGGCGTAGTCCAATAGGCGTCGTTATAGACTTAGCTCTCAGACTAAGGCTCTTGACTCTTCTACACATCCGTCGGTATTTATGACTGACACCAGCCAATCATATTCCAGTGAGGGGGAACACAGGTGTATTCATATTCCATTATATCAGTAAACACAACTGATTGGCACGGGATTCGAACTCGGCACGCCGATGCCACTCTCTGTGCCGATATCAGTTACACCACTCGCACGTCAAGTATATTCCGTCATAGATCAACGATTTTGCTTTTGATTTGATTAACTATTCGAGAAATTTTTTACCCAATATCGACAGCTCGTTGGAACCAGTAACGGTCTGAATATCCCAGGTCTTGAAAATACGCCGCATGAGAAATAACTACAATATTGCAATATTAATACGAATTTAATAAAGTAATAAATACACTGATCGATTTCCTTACCCTCCCAGCAAAAAAAGATTCCTTCTCTTCAAATACGTCCTTCAAACTATCCAGTTGCTCACTGCTCCTAAGAACTCGAAATGAAAAGTCCCTTTGAATCACACCCCAAACCAGAAAGAGATATTCCCCCCAGATGATTCTCTTTATGCAGAGGTGTTTGCGGTTTGAAATTTGGTAATAAAGTCTTTTTTTTTTATCGCCAGTGATTATCTCATTCAAAGATTACCAAGGAAGATAGAGTTGAGTAAACTTCAAAGACACTTCTCAGATTTCTCTAAAATTATGCACAAGATGGCACCGTTGCATAAATCAAATACGAGTATAAATGTGCGCGTATGATACCATTTCCTTCGTTTTTTATTCAGGTTCGCCAATTCACGGTAATTCTCTACATTAAACCCTAGCCACCTCCCACGCAAAAAAAAAAAAAAAAAAAAAATCCGCCTTTCTTTTCACAGTCTTACGCAACCCCATCATTCGTCCCACGTTCGTGTTCGCGAACTCCCTACTTTGAATTTTTATATTCTCCACCGGAGCTTTCTTTGTTGATTGGCGATCATTCACTATCCTCCATAGCACGCTAATCGACCTTTACCGACGAGAATACTGGATGGCAGGTAGCGAATATTAGTAAGTCTATCTTCTCGCTTTACAAACATTTTACGGTGCTATGAACGAGTTTCTGCGAGATTTGATACCCGTCATCAAATGACTGACATTTTTCTTAAGTGTCACTGGCTTCACTGATCATTTGTAAATTTCTTTGTTTTTGTCTTTCAAAGGAATGAGTTTTTTTGTTTTTTTTAATTGGTTTTGATTTTTTATTTCTTTTTTTCCTCGGTTTTAAACCGTCTCGTTTTCTTTTTTTTCTTTATTTTTCTTCTAGTTTCATTCTTGCTTTTTTATTCTTGCCAATTATGACATTCCCTTCTTTCTTCTGTCACACTTTTTCTACATTTGTATTTCATTTCTTCTTTTGAAGGACAATTCTTTGAACATTTTTTTTTCATTATTCGACTTTCGGAATCGATTTGTCTTCTTTTGTCTTTCATGTCTTCCTTCGTTGCTTTGTCTTTTTCACTTAGTTCCTTTTTCTTTATTATGCAACGCTCACGATTAATAAAAAGTAATATGGCTTTATTGAAACAAAAATTGTCTTGAAAATAAATAGGAAGTTCAGTCCGTAAAAAAAAACAAAAAAACTTGGAGTATACATTACACAATTCTCGATCCATACACATGTGTTTAAATAGTGCTGCCAATTTTAACTTCCGGTAAAGGAGGTCACTCGCGAGAAAAAGTTGAGATATAGCGCACAACTTCCGGTAAGGGAGGTCAGTTGTGAGAGAAAGTTTAGATATAACGCCCAGACAGAGAGACACACAGATATTGCTATAGATATAGACAAAGTGTACACAGGGATCAACACTTTATAGTGACTGTTATTTCCAAGCCTAAAGCGATTTTCAAACGAGCTTGAGAGGTGAATGACTGACACCAGACAGGGTTGATTCCTATGTTTACACTATCTATATCTGTCTACAAACATCAACTGAGTAAATTTGGCCTTAATTCACACTACATATAAAGATATTAATGCCGTATTTTCAAAATGGTAATGGAATAATCATGCTATATAATTATATAAAAACGATGGAAACCTTTGTATCATTCTAATACATATCTTTTTTTTTCTTAATCAAGCAAGGCAGTAAAGCCACTAAGACGCAAGGAGGTGTTGAGTAATTAAGAACACAAACAAAGAAAAATGGTCTATTCCCTGTACCGTTACAGTAAATACAAGAATTAAATCAGACCGAAAATAGACTCCAAAAGCGTCTCCGCATCCTTGTGGGTGACAGATTATTTTCCACTCCATAACCCCTTCATTGCGCTGTCGCTATTTCCATGGAAATTGTTCGGACGAGCTACATTCCTTAGTTCCACCAGTTTTGACTTTCATGACTAAACCCCCCCCCCTCTTGCAACGCCCATTGTGGCGAATCACCCTAATCGCTTCCATATTCCATTGGTGAGATGTAAGTTCCACTCGAACAACGAACTGCTGCTCTGTGGAACAGACGCCCAAGTGGATGCTTTCCCGATTATTAAAACCTTAAGCTGTTCAGTGTATGATTAACCATTATCTTCCCCTCCTATCCGTACAAAATGTTTCCAAACCTAACCATGTACATCGGGTTTTGTAGAGAGTGAACCTTGAAGAATAATAATAATAATAATAATAATAATAATAATAATAATAATAATAATAATTGCCAAAAAAGAAACAGAGCAACACATTGAAAAAATCCCCGGAAATTCTAGTTTAAGAGAAATACAAAAATTTGTCTTGATAAGTGCAGCCCACAGACTAAAAAGAACTTCGTCCATGTAACGTTAGTGATGTTATGGGAGTTAGAAAACATACCCCTACCTGTCTTAGGCTTTCTCGCAGACTTGGTAACATTAAATCAAATAATAATAATAATAATAATAATAATAATAATAATAATAATAATAATAACCGTAAAATCGCAGATAAATCGAGTATTGAACAGTAAATAGAAACTTGTTCAAGTCTAGGCTCAACTGTTATCTTCACCACACATGCACATAAAATGTGCCTATTACTCTGTAACCCTCTACCTTGAGTGGCTCTTGGGCCTTGTAAAGAGTGAACATCATTGTAAAAAAACAAACAAAAAACATTGTTTTTGAGATTTTTTTCATAACCTAATGTAGTTGACATGCCACAGTAGTTAACGAAGGCGGCCTTTATTCATAATTTTTTTTTTACAGATATATTTTATTCGTGTCTGAATTCACACATGCACACACACACACACACACACACACACACACACACACACACACACATGCACACACACACACACACATGCACACACACACACACGCACACACACACACACACACACACACACACACATGCACACACACGCACACACGCACACATGCACACACACATATGTATGTATAAAGCAGATAGATTTAGCCATTTATGCATGCATTTGTGAATCTATCTGTGATTTTAGGCATATGCAGAAAGAAACTCATAAAATAGGCGCGATTAAGGGAACGAGAAAAAACGTGAATTCGCATGATTAATCGACACGCACATATATTTAGATGTTCCTAATAGCTTCATTTGTTTTCCCCGCCACACGTCACTTCAGGTTCATTCAAAGCAGATGTATCTATTTACAAACCAGCCATATTTTTGTTTGGCTTATCGACACATGAGAAATGTATTCTTTGGAGTAATGAGTATATTTTAGGTATGGACGCACTCGCTTTTGATTGGCTCCCTTTTCGGTCGCTGCCAGTGGCTAACAATTATTCGTCAACAAAATATAGCAAAAGGTGACATTTATATACTTCTCGCATAAATATGCAATGTGTTTGAGCGAGGAAAGATCTTATTATGAAACTTGTGTTGATTTTCGATAGTGTTTAAGAAAACGTTCATGTGCCAAGATTGCACCAGTACGATAAATTGCACGAGTCTTTGTAATTGATATTGATTAAGATCCTGGTCCCTACTAACCAATGAAAGCGAGTTCGTTCCTCACTGAGTGCTCATGATATGTAACATTATGTCAAACTTGTCTAAATTTGATATCTTTCAATAGGTATGAATCTTATTAGTTTTTTCTATAATATTTGTCCGTGTGATAGGGTCAGAACCCCCATTCTATCTATCAGTATATCTTTTTTAACGGTATTTCAAATCTATCTATCTATCTATCTATCTATCTATCTATCTATCTATCTATCTATCTATCTATCTATCTCAGTAAATGAATATCTATCTCAGTCTGTTGATATCTATCTCTCGGTCTGTTTTCATCTATTCATTCCTCGGGCTTAAACTACTTTGCAATAGATTTAAAGGTTTCGAGCCATGGAAAATTCCTGGATTTTGAATTATTTTCTAAGCTTGCAAACCTTCCCAGTTGGAGGATTAATGCAATATATTCTCTACTTTATATCGTAATAAGCAAAGTTTTGCAAACCTACCTACCTATGTATGTATGTATGTATGTATGTATGTATGTATCTATCTATCTATCTATCTATCTATCTATCTATCTATCTATCTATCTATCTATCTATGCACTTATAGTCGTCTAAGCTTCTTAACTGTATTTCTGTTCGATTTTGTTTAATTCAATTTTTTTTATATCGATCTGTTCACATTGTTTTAGCTATATTTATCTTTATATCTATTTGTGCTGATAAATGCTCGAAAAATATCTTTTTCTATTTATCTAATCTGAATGAAAGGCGTGTGTATCATGATCTTTGAGGTTTATTTTCTTTAACTGAATTGAAACAAGCCTCAGTTTAGTTCACATAGTTTTGAAACTTTCGGTAATTTTATTTCTTGTTAATTTGTCATTTTCTAAATATGTAATCCACGACTAAAAGATCCAAACATGAAATAAAAACGATTCTAAGAAATTCAATCGTAGCCGCCAATTTTGTCTCTGGAAAGGAATTTTATATTCTAAATAATTTGAAATATTGTCAGGAAGCAAGACTAATGAAAAGATACGGCTTCCGTAGCTTCTCAATAAAAGGACAAGCTTTTATTTTTTGCTTTTCAATGAAAAGTTAATTTTGTTCTGCATGTCAATGAATGAATCTGACTTTTTTTTTTCTTTTCAATAAGGGGTCAGATTTCTTTTACTTTTCAAGGAAAAGACATTTTTTTTATTTTATTTTAATTTTTTTTTTTACTTTTAATGAAATGACCAGGATTTTGTTTTTCGCTTTTCAATAGAAGGTTCAGGCTTTTCAGGTTTTTTAGATTTTCAATGAAAGAACAAAGTTTTTTTTTTGTTTTTCAATAAAAAAGGGCCAGGTTTATTTGCTATTCAATGAAGCTTCTTTGACTTTTCAATATGAGTAGCCATCTTATTTAACTTTTCAATAAAGCGACAATGCTTTTTTCTCTTTTTCAATGAAATAACCGACATTCTTTTGCTTCCAAATAAAATGTTTCACCTTCTTTAGCATTTAAATAAAAGGCGCAAGTTTTCTTTTCTTTTTTACTAAAATGATCAGTTTTGTTATTTTTTTTTTACTTATCTTTTATTGTTCCTATGCCTAACTCTAGAGTAATATTGAAAATTAATTTATCTTGACTTCGATGATCATTTTCTAAAGCAAAACCTCTCCACTGTACATAAAAGTGGAACTCTCTGATCAATGAAGTACACCAGGCGATGAGACATTGAGCGCTGGGTCTCAATCTCGGTTGTCAAGATTCAAGAGTTAGAGTCTCTTTCGAAGGGTCATTATTACAGACAGGCTAAGTTATAGCAAATTGTAACAGAAATATAGAAACTAGGCATGACTAGCTGTACGTGTAATAACGAAAATAGTTTATACTAATTTAAAAAGAAAGATTATTGGGTGTTTCTATATTATGCGGTGTTGTAACAAACCTACGAATGATAATAGCTATGTCCCCATTCACAAAAATACAGTAGTAAATACTGTATGTTAGACTGCAGTTGGAGATTCGTCTCCAGCTGTGCTGGTCGAACTCTCTGCCTCCAGACAGAGAGGATACCCAGACGAGGCTATGTCGAAGGATAGAGTTTTGTCTCCGGAAACAGCTACCCGACACCGTTTTATACCCCACATTAAATTCGACCATGTGCCACATGTGACCGCGTGGGGCGGTTGGTAGATATCTTGCAGTCGGAGATTCGTCTCCAGCTGTGCTGGTCAAACTGTCTGTCTCCGGGATGAGGCTATGTCGAAGGGCAGTGTCTCGTCTCGGGAAACAGCTACCTCGGGTTAAATTCGGCCTTGTGCCACATCTGACTCCATGGGGCAGTTGGTAGATATCCTGCAATTGGATATTCATTGTGGAATTCACTTGACTCGCTTCTAGCAGTTGACTACTTTTTCTACGCGCCGCTGGCGAATCTTATATGTGTTGTTCTTGTCCTAAGTATTATCTTTCTTTACCAACCTTCGTTTGATTATTCTATTCAGTAAGCTTCCCCAGGTTACAACATGCTGTCTGCTTCATTTACTACTATAGTATTCACTCTACCGCGCCATGAATTATGCCGTGACCTCACCTCACCTTTCATGCTGTCCACCTGTAGTCTACCATTATGGATTCTACCCTCACCTTACCTCACCACTTGTGTGTCCTGTCCACATAAAAGGAAGGAAATGGGACTCCTACATCAGAACCAACTGACATCAGCTGGATAACCTTCAGATTAAAATGTTGCTGAAAGATTTTTATAGACGTGTCATCTTGACCGAGGAAACAGCAGCTATATTTTTACGAGAGAACAATCTGCTAGATATTCAATAGTATTAACGCGGTAGACCACATACTATAGTAGTAAGTGAGGTAGACCGCATGCCATAATGTTTGATACCGAGGTAGATCGCATACTATAGTAGCACCGATTATTTCTACTACTATGGTTTCATTAATGACAGCGGAGAAATAAATTCTTTTTCATGTTTTTCTCTTTCATTATTCATATTACTTTTTAAAAATTTCATTTGTTAGGGCACCTCTACGTGGTGTAATGGTTAGCAAGCTTGTCTGGCTAAAACAATTACGACTGAGAAGTGAATTCGATCCTCACTGGGTATCCCATAATTTCGGCCTTGTGCTACGATTAGAAAATCAATATTCCTATTACTTTTTCTAGAGAATTTAAAATTAATTCATTTTAACACAGATGATCATTTTCTAAAGAACTTATGCATTGTACACAAATGCGTAGTTCCTTGATCTCAAGAGCTTACATGATGTTAAGACGTCAACAGGACGCAAGCGTTGGGTCACCCTCTCGGCCGTCTAAATTTAAGAAAACTGCAGGGCGAGTGGTCTGAATGAGGTTAATGTCAAATAACTGTTGACATTTTGGATTTTACATCAGGATTTATTTCCACAGATTTTTCTAAGTTTTGGACAACACCATAAGGCACCAAAGCTTAGTGATTTCCTTCTAGATGGGTTGCCATTCAAAGCAAGCGAATCTAATCTGTTCTGCTACTTAATCTATAGCTGAAGAAAGATGAATTGGCGCATTTTACAGGATAATCAGTGTGATGTGAATGAAACAGATTGGGTTAGAATTTGAAATTTGCTTATTCCATTTTTCGCACGGATAACCGTTACGCTATTTTCCCTTTATTTCGTAATCAGAAGAAATCATATGGTATTTAATCTGATGAATATAATGTGTATTTAACACTGCCTCTTTATCCTGTCTTCATGGAAACGTTTCTTTAATCCATGATCTAGCACCACAAGAGAATTCGACATGCGATAAAAGCCTAAAGAGATTTGGTTGTAACTGCACAATTCATACGGGATTAATGGATACTTGATAATTTTATTGCTGCAGAAGAAGTTACTGAGATACTTAAAGAGAAAAAATGAGAAAGCGATCGTAAAAGAACTTAAAAGGTAGATAGACTGAAAAAAAAGTATATATATATATATATATATATATATATATATATATATATATATATATAGAGAGAGAGAGAGAGAGAGAGAGACTTGACGAGTAAAATACTGATTGAGTGTGGGAGAGAAAGAATGGGAAATATTGACATATACTGAAAAAGAGGGGAAAGGTAGAGAAAGGTTGAGAAGTAAACTGAAATCAAGAGAAAGACTGAGAAAGAAAGATTATGAAAGATACAAGGAGAGAGAAAAATAGAGAGGTAGTGGGAGAGATTAAAAGTAAGAAGAGTAAATATGAACCACGGGGAGAGAGAGAGAGAGAGAGAGAGAGAGAGAGAGAGAGAGAGAGAGAGAGAGAGAGAGAGAGAGAGAGAGAGGGGGGTTAGAGAGAGAGAGAGAGGGAAAGACTGGAAGAGAGAAATATTTCCTCAGGACAGATAGACCGGGAAAGAGAGAAAGAGAGAAAAGAAGAGGGACAGACTGAAAGAGAAGAACTGAAACAGATACAAGGGGTCATCGAAATAGAACGAATGTATGTGTGTGAGCGAGAGAGAGAGAGAGAGAGAGAGAGAGAGAGAGAGAGAGAGAGAGAGAGAGAGAGAGAGATAAGGAGGAGAAGAAAAGAAACATATTAATAGAGAAGAACATAATCAGTGAGAAGTAATGATTGAAAGAGAACGAGTGTGTATGTGTGTGGAGGGAGGGATAGAGAGAGATAGAAAGACGAAGTGTGTGGTGGGAGCAGCTGCAGTTTGCAGAATTCTTTTAAAGAATCAAATATGAATAACAAACTATATAACTTGATTGTTTTCGATCAGCCTACGGCTCTCCCTAACATCTTTTTTCTGTGTTGGTCAGTTCGTTTGTGTTCTTGATCAACCTCACGCCTTAACCTCATTTCGATCGATCGATTTTCTTTCTGACCATTCAGATATAATTGTTACTAGACAGCGGCTTCGTGTTACCGTTGGACCATCAAAGACGAGATGGATTCGCGGTTCTCCTTGACCAGGCCCAAGGAAATCAATTAATATCCTTGGACATTGTCCGAACCTTGTGTATTATCCTTGGAAGAGATGTGCCTAGAAAATAGTCTTAGTATTTTTTCTTTCTTTTTAGCAATGTAAAAGTCTTTGAAGATTCTGACCACAGTTACTAAGGCCTTCGATATGTGCGTGACTCTCTTGACGAAATAAAGGCATCAGTTCTTTTACCAAACTCAGGTTCCAACCTAGGAGACAAGCATTTTACAGACGTAACCTTTACAAATCAGGGGTCTTTAGGAATTTACTTGCAGATAATTGTGCCTGTTCTTCTACCAAAGAAGGAAACGCCTTCAAGCAGTTCATCTATGCTTGGTCAGATAAAAAAATCTCATCTTTCTATTCTATTTGTCAATAAATATATCCACAGAAGTCTGTTCATTTCTTTCTTTCTTTCTTTCTTTCTTTCTTTCTTTCTTTCTTTCTTTCTTTCTTTCTATCGCAATCTGTTCACATCTATCTATCTATCTATCTATCTATCTATCTATCTATCTATCTATCTATCTATCTATCTATCTATCTCAGTCTGTTCCCCCCCCCGTCCACAATCTATTCACATGAACTTGTCAGGTAAGTGACTCACCGTCTTCTATCTCTCTTGCCCCATGAGGGTTAAATTTTCAATGCCCTCCTTCCTAATTAAGAATCAAAGCCATTTCAGCTGACTTTTCCTGATGTTGAGTATAAGTGTTATTTATGTTGCCATTCTATTTAAGGTTTACTTGCTGCTTATTATTTCCGTCGACGGAATTCTCAGTATCCTTCTGTAGAAAAACATTTCTGCTGCCCCCAGTTTTCTCCTCATCCCTGAAGAGATTGCCCAATATTCACCGCCATATAAGAGGGTGGATATCACGTAGCAATCTAGCACTCTCTTTGTCTCTAATGAATTTTTTCGTTTGAGGGCAACAGACTAAGTTTTCGCAATGCCTCTTTCGTTTCGTTTTAGGATCTCGGTGTCGCATTTTACATCTTCCGTTCAAATGCTTCCCCAGTATTTAAACTTATGCAATATCACCATTTTGTAACTCGCATCTCTTGTTGATGACCATTCATTTAAAGTTGATGGCTAGTCGTTTTTTTCTCTTTCTACCCTCTCTCGGAGGTCATGTAGTTTTCTTTTCAAGTCAGCCATTAACACGGTGTCATATGCTTATCTTATATTGTTAAAATTACACTCACCGATAATAAATCCCGGTAGGGTCTCCTATTTCATTTGGCTAGCGACGCAATAGAGGTTGAATAAATCAGGGGAGAAGACATATATTTGTCTCACACAATATTCTATTCTTGTGTGGCTACTTACTACAGTGTGTGGTGTATTGTATAACGTAGGAGAGAACATGGAAATTCAGTTTTAAAAAGTTACATGATTCTTTTTAAAAGTTACATAGTTCTTATTTAAAAATTCCAGTAATAAAATCAAATATAACGATTTTTTAATTATTTTGAGATTTTGCCTCCAGTTTGTCTTTCCAGAGTTTCAAAATGTGTGTCGCAAATTGTTCCACGTCTTTTTAACCGACATAATTAAAGCAGTAGATTCATTAAAAGTAAAAATTAAATTATCAGAAATAAAATTAGAAATCGGCAACATTTTATAAAATCTAATCAGCGAGTTTAGTAAAAAATACAATTGCATTTTGACATTCCCTGAATTACAAAGTAAAGATGATGTATAAGTTTCTTTACTTGTTTCTTCTTTGCTTGCCTAATATAGTCTTCTTTTCATATCTTCTATTTTCCTAATATATTCTTTTCCTAATATCGTTTTCTTCTTTTCCGAATATCTTCTTCTTCTTTTCCTAATATATTTTTCTTCTTTTCCCAGTGACTTTTTTCTTTTCCTAATATCTTCTTCTTTTGCTAATAACTTCTTCTTCATTTCCTAATATCTTTTTCTTCTTTTCCTAATATCTTTTTTCTTTTCCTAATATCTTCTTCTTTTCCTAATATCTTTTTCTTCTTTTCCAATCTTCTTTTCCTAATATCTTCTTCTTCTTTTCCTAATATCTTTTTCTTCTTATCCTAATATCTTTTTTTTCTTTTCCTATCTTGTTTTCCTAATAACTTTTTCTTCTTTTCCTAATACCTTTTCTAATACATTCTTCTTCTTTTCCTAATATCTCTTTATTCTTTCCCTAATACCTTCTTCTTCTTTTCCTAAAATCTTCTTCTTTTCCTAACTTCTTTACCTAATATCTTCTTCTTCTTTTCCCATCTTCTTTTCCTAATATCCTTTTCTTCTTTTCCTAATATCTTTTTTTTCTTTTCCTAATATCTTTTTCTTCTTTTCCTAATATCCTCTTCTTCTTTTCCTAATTACTTTTTTTTCTTTTCCTAATATCTTTTTCTTCTTTTCCTATCTTCTTTTCCTAAAATCTTTTTCTTCTTTTCCTATATTCTTTTCCTAATATCTTCTTCTTTTCCTAATATGTTTTTCTTCTTTTCCTAATATCCTATTATTCTTTTCCGAATATCGTTTTCTTTTTTTCTTAATATCTTCTTTTTCTTTTCCTAAAATCTTCTTATTATTTTCCGAATATCTTTTTTCTTCTTTTCCTAATATCTTTTTCTTCTTTACCTATCTTCTTGTCCTAATATGTTCTTCTTCTTTTCCTAATATCTTTTTCTTCTTTTCGTAATATCTTTTTCTTTTTTTCCTACCTTCTTTACCAAATATCTTCTTCTTCTTTTCCCAAATTCTTTTCCTAATATCTTCTACTTCTTTTCCTAATATCTTCTACTTCTTTTCCTAATATCTTCTTCTTCTTTTCCTAATATCTTTTTTCTTCTTTTACTAATATCTTTTCCTTCTTTTCCTATCTTCTTTTCCTAATAACTTCTTCTTCTTTTCCTAATATCTTCTTCTTTCCTACTATCTTTTTTTTCTTTTCCTAATATCCTCTTCATTTTTTCCTAATATCTTTTTCTTCTTTTCCTAATATCTTTTTCTTCTTTTCCTAATATCTTCTTCTTCTTTCCTACTATCTTTTTCTTCTTTTCCTATCTTCTTTTCCTAATAACTTCTTCTTTTTTTCCTAATATCTTTTTCTTCTTTTCCTAATATATCTTTTTCTTCTTTTCCTAATATCTTCTTCTTCTTTTCCTAATTACTTCTTCTTCTTTTCCTAATATCTTTTTTTTCTTTACTAATATCTTTTTCTTCTTTCCTATCTTCTTTTCCTAATATCTTCTTCTTCGTTTCTAAATATCTTTTTCTTCTTTTCCTAATATCTTTTTCTTCTTCCCCTAATATCTTTTTCTTCTTTTCCTAATATATTCTTCTTCTTTTCCTAATATCTTTTTCTCTTTTCCTAATACCTTTTCTTCTTTTCCTGTCTTCTTTTCCTAATATCTTCTTCTTTTCCTATCTCCTTCTTTTCCTAATATCTTTTTCTTCTTTTCCTAATATCTTTTTCTTCTTTTCCTATCTTTTTTTCCTAATATCGTTTTCTTCTTTTCCTAATATCTTTTTCTTCTTTTCCAAATATCTTCTTCTTCTTTTCCCATCTTCTTTTCCTAATATCTTCTTCTTTTCCTAATATCCTCTTCTGCTTTTCCTAATATCTCTTTCTTCTTTTACTAATATCTTTTTCCTCTTTTCCTATCTTCTTTTCCTAATAACTTCTTCTTTTCCTAATATCTTCTTCTTCTTTTCCTAATATCTCTTTCTTCTTTTCCTAATAACTTCTTCTTTTCCTAATATATCTTTTTCTTCTTTTCCTAATATCTTTTTCCTCTATTCCTATCTTCTTTTCCTAATATCTTTTTCTTCTTTTCCTAATATCTTTTTCCTCTATTCCTATCTTCTTTTCCTAATATCTTTTTCTTCTTTTCCTAATATCTTTTTCTTCTTTTCCTAATATCTTCTTCTTTTCCTAATATATCTTTTTCTTCTTTTCCTAATATCTTTTTCCTCTATTCCTATCTTCTTTTCCTAATAGCTTCTTCTTCTTTTCCAAATATCTTTTTCTTCTTTTCCTAATATCTTTTTCTTCTTCTCCTAATATCTTTTCTTCTTTTCCTAATATTTTTTTCTCTTTTTCTAATACTTTTCTTCTTTTCCTATCTTCTTTTCCTAATATCTTCTTCTTTTCCTAATATCTTTTTCTTCTTATCCTAATAACTTTTTCTTCTTTTCCTATCTTCTTTTCCTCATATCGTTTTCTTCTTTCCCTAATATCTTCTTCTTCTTTTACTAATATATTCTTCTTTTCCTATCTTCTTTACCAAATATCTTCTTCTTCTTTTCGCAAATTCTTTTCCTAATATCTTCTACTTCTTTTCCTAATATCTTCTTCTTCTTTTCCTAATATCTTTTTTCTTCTTTTCCTAATATCTTTTCCTTCTTTTCCTATCTTCTTTTCCTAATAACTTCTTCTTCTTTTCCTAATATCTTCTTCTTTCCTACTATCTTTTTTTTCTTTTCCTAATATCCTCTTCATTTTTTCCTAATATCTTTTTCTTCTTTTCCTAATATCTTTTTCTTCTTTTCCTAATATCTTCTTCTTCTTTCCTACTATCTTTTTCTTCTTTTCCTATCTTCTTTTCCTAATAACTTCTTCTTTTTTTCCTAATATCATTTTCTTCTTTTCATAATATATCTTTTTCTTCTTTTCCTAATATCTTTTTTCTTCTTTTACTAATATCTTTTCCTTCTTTTCCTATCTTCTTTTCCTAATAACTTCTTCTTCTTTTCCTAATATCTTCTTCTTTCCTACTATCTTTTTTTTCTTTTCCTAATATCCTCTTCATTTTTTCCTAATATCTTTTTCTTCTTTTCCTAATATCTTTTTCTTCTTTTCCTAATATCTTCTTCTTCTTTCCTACTATCTTTTTCTTCTTTTCCTATCTTCTTTTCCTAATAACTTCTTCTTTTTTTCCTAATATCTTTTTCTTCTTTTCCTAATATATCTTTTTCTTCTTTTCCTAATATCTTCTTCTTCTTTTCCTAATTACTTCTTCTTCTTTTCCTAATATCTTTTTTTTCTTTACTTATATCTTTTTCTTCTTTTCCTATCTTCTTTTCCTAATATCTTCTTCTTCGTTTCTAAATATCTTTTTCTTCTTTTCCTAATATCTTTTTCTTCTTCCCCTAATATCTTTTTCTTCTTTTCCTAATATATTCTTCTTCTTTTCCTAATATCTTTTTCTCTTTTCCTAATACCTTTTCTTCTTTTCCTGTCTTCTTTTCCTAATATCTTCTTCTTTTCCTATCTCCTTCTTTTCCTAATATCTTTTTCTTCTTTTCCTAATATCTTTTTCTTCTTTTCCTATCTTTTTTTCCTAATATCGTTTTCTTCTTTTCCTAATATCTTTTTCTTCTTTTCCAAATATCTTCTTCTTCTTTTCCCATCTTCTTTTCCTAATATCTTCTTCTTTTCCTAATATCCTCTTCTGCTTTTCCTAATATCTCTTTCTTCTTTTACTAATATCTTTTTCCTCTTTTCCTATCTTCTTTTCCTAATAACTTCTTCTTTTCCTAATATCCTCTTCTTCTTTTCCTAATATCTCTTTCTTCTTTTCCTAATAACTTCTTCTTTTCCTAATATATCTTTTTCTTCTTTTCCTAATATCTTTTTCCTCTATTCATATCTTCTTTTCCTAATATCTTTTTCTTCTTTTCCTAATATCTTTTTCCTCTATTCCTATCTTCTTTTCCTAATATCTTTTTCTTCTTTTCCTAATATCTTTTTCTTCTTTTCCTAATATCTTCTTCTTTTCCTAATATATCTTTTTCTTCTTTTCCTAATATCTTTTTCCTCTATTCCTATCTTCTTTTCCTAATAGCTTCTTCTTCTTTTCCAAATATCTTTTTCTTCTTTTCCTAATATCTTTTTCTTCTTCTCCTAATATCTTTTCTTCTTTTCCTAATATTTTTTTCTCTTTTTCTAATACTTTTCTTCTTTTCCTATCTTCTTTTCCTAATATCTTCTTCTTTTCCTAATATCTTTTTCTTCTTATCCTAATAACTTTTTCTTCTTTTCCTATCTTCTTTTCCTCATATCGTTTTCTTCTTTTCCTAATATCTTTTACTTCTTTTCCAAATATCTTTTTCTTCGTTTCCTAATATCCTCTTCTTCTTTTCCTAATATCCTCTTCTTCTTTTCTTAATAACTTCTTCTTCTTTTCCTAATATCTTCTTCTTCTTTCCTACTATCTTTTTCTTCTTTTCCTAATATCTTCTTCTTTTCCTAATATCTTTTTCTTCTTCTCCTAATATCTTTTCTTCTTTTCCTAATATTTTTTTCTCTTTTTCTAATACTTTTCTTCTTTTCCTATCTTCTTTTCCTAATATCCTCTTCTTTTCCTAATATCTTTTTCTTCTTATCCTAATACCTTTTTCTTCTTTTCCTATCTTCTTTTCCTCATATCGTTTTCTTCTTTCCCTAATATCTTCTTCTTCTTTTACTAATATATTCTTCTTTTCCTATCTTCTTTACCAAATATCTTCTTCTTCTTTTCGCAAATTCTTTTCCTAATATCTTCTACTTCTTTTCCTAATATCTTCTTCTTCTTTTCCTAATATCTTTTTTCTTCTTTTCCTAATATCTTTTCCTTCTTTTCCTATCTTCTTTTCCTAATAACTTCTTCTTCTTTTCCTAATATCTTCTTCTTTCCTACTATCTTTTTTTTCTTTTCCTAATATCCTCTTCATTTTTTCCTAATATCTTTTTCTTCTTTTCCTAATATCTTTTTCTTCTTTTCCTAATATCTTCTTCTTCTTTCCTACTATCTTTTTCTTCTTTTCCTATCTTCTTTTCCTAATAACTTCTTCTTTTTTTCCTAATATCTTTTTCTTCTTTTCCTAATATATCTTTTTCTTCTTTTCCTAATATCTTCTTCTTCTTTTCCTAATTACTTCTTCTTCTTTTCCTAATATCTTTTTTTTCTTTACTTATATCTTTTTCTTCTTTTCCTATCTTCTTTTCCTAATATCTTCTTCTTCTTTTCTAAATATCTTTTTCTTCTTTTCCTAATATCTTTTTCTTCTTCCCCTAATATCTTTTTCTTCTTTTCCTAATATATTCTTCTTCTTTTCCTAATACCTTTTTCCCTTTTCCTAATACCTTTTCTTCTTTTCCTGTCTTCTTTTCCTAATATCTTCTTCTTTTCCTATTTCCTTCTTTTCCTAATATCTTTTTCTTCTTTTCCTAATATCTTTTTCTTCTTTTCCTATCTTTTTTTCCTAATATCGTTTTCTTCTTTTCCTAATATCTTTTTCTTCTTTTCCAAATATCTTCTTCTTCTTTTCCCATCTTCTTTTCCTAATATCTTCTTCTTTTCCTAATATCCTCTTCTGCTTTTCCTAATATCTCTTTCTTCTTTTACTAATATCTTTTTCCTCTTTTCCTATCTTCTTTTCCTAATAACTTCTTCTTTTCCTAATATCTTCTTCTTCTTTTCCTAATATCTCTTTCTTCTTTTCCTAATAACTTCTTCTTTTCCTAAAATAACTTTTTCTTCTTTTACTAATATCTTTTTCCTCTTTTCCTATCTTCTTTTCCTAATAACTTCTTCTTTTCCTAATATCTTCTTCTTCTTTTCCTAATATCTCTTTCTTCTTTTCCTAATAACTTCTTCTTTTCCTAATATCTTCTTCTTCTTTTTCTTTTCCTAATATATTTTTCTTCTTTTCCTAATATCTTCTTCTTTTCCTAATATATCTTTTTCTTCTTTTCCTAATATCTTTTTCCTCTATTCCTATCTTCTTTTCCTAATATCTTTTTCTTCTTTTCCTAATATCTTTTTCCTCTATTCCTATCTTCTTTTCCTAATATCTTTTTCTTCTTTTCCTAATATCTTTTTCTTCTTTTCCTAATAACTTCTTCTTTTCCTAATATATCTTTTTCTTCTTTTCCTAATATCTTTTTCCTCTATTCCTATCTTCTTTTCCTAATATCTTTTTCTTCTTTTCCTAATATCTTTTTCCTCTATTCCTATCTTCTTTTCCTAATATCTTTTTCTTCTTTTCCTAATATCTTTTTCTTCTTTTCCTAATATCTTTTTCTTCTTCTCCTAATATCTTTTTCTTCTTTTCCTAATATATCTTTTTCTTCTTTTCCTAATATCTTCTTCTTCTTTTCCTATCTTCTTTTCCTAATATCTTCTTCTTTTCCTAATATCTTTTTCTTCTCATCCTAATAACTTTTTCTTCTTTTCCTATCTTCTTTTCCTCATATCGTTTTCTTCTTTTCCTAATATCTTTTTCTTCTTTTCCTCTCTTCTTTTCCTAATATCTTCTTCTTTTCCTAATATCTTTTCTTCTTTTCCTAATATCTTTTTCTTCTTTTCCTATCTTCTTTTCCTAATATCTTTTACTTCTTTTCCAAATATCTTTTTCTTCGTTTCCTAATATCCTCTTCTTCTTTTCCTAATATCCTCTTCTTCTTTTCCTAATAACTTCTTCTTCTTTTCCTAATATCTTCTTCTTCTTTCCTACTATCTTTTTCTTCTTTTCCTAATATCTTCTTCTTTTCCTAATATCCTCTTCATTTTTTCCTAATATCTTTTTCTTCTTTTCCTAATATCTTTATTTCTTCTTTTCCTAATATCTTCTTCTTCTTTTCCTAATATATCTTTTTCTTTTTTTCCTAATATCTTTTTCTTCTCTTCCTATCTTCTTTTCCTCATATATTCTTCTTCTTTTCCTCATATCTTTTTCTTTACTAATATCTTTTTCTTCTTTTCCTACCTTCTTTTCCTAATATCTTTTTCTTCTTCTCCTAATATCTTTTCTTTTTTTCCTAATATATTCTTCTTCTTTTCCTAATATTTTTTTCTCTTTTTCTAATACTTTTCTTCTTTTCCTATCTTCTTTTCCTCATATATTCTTCTTCTTTTCCTAATAACTTTTTCTTCTTTTCCTAATATCTTTTACTTCTTTTCCAAATATCTTTTTCTTCGTTTCCTAATATCCTCTTCTTCTTTTCCTAATATCCTCTTCTTCTTTTCCTAATAACTTCTTCTTCTTTTCCTAATATCTTCTTCTTCTTTTCCTAATATCCTCTTCTGCTTTTCCTAATATCTCTTTCTTCTTTTCCTAATATCTTTTTCCTCTTTTCCTATCTTCTTTTCCTAATAACTTCTTCTTTTCCTAATATCTTCTTCTTCTTTTCCTAATATCTTCTTCTTTTCCTAATATCCTCTTCATTTTTTCCTAATATCTTCTTCTTCTTTTCCTAATATCTTCTTCTTTTCCTAATATCTTTTTCTTCTTTTCCTAATATCTTTTTTCTTTTCCTAATATCTTCTTCTTTTCCTAATATCTTTTTCTTCTTTTCCTAATATCTTCTTCTTCTTTCCTACTATCGTTTTCCTCTTTTCCTATCTTCTTTTCCTAATATCTTCTTCTTCTTTTTCTTTTCCTAATATATTTTTCTTCTTTTCCTAATATCTTCTTCTTTTCCTAATATATCTTTTTCTTCTTTTCCTAATATCTTTTTCCTCTATTCCTATCTTCTTTTCCTAATATCTTTTTCTTCTTTTCCTAATATCTTTTTCTTCTTTTCCTAATATCTTTTTCTTCTTTACTAATATCTTTGTCAACTTTTCCTATCTTCTTTTCCTAATATCTTCTTCTTCGTTTCCTACTATCTTTTTCTTCTTCTCCTAATATCTTTTCTTCTTTTCCTAATATATTCTTCTTCTTTTCCTAATATTTTTTTCTCTTTTTCTAATACTTTTCTTCTTTTCCTATCTTCTTTTCCTAATATCTTCTTCTTTTCCTAATATCTTTTTCTTCTTATCCTAATAACTTTTTCTTCTTTTCCTATCTTCTTTTCCTAATATCTTTTACTTCTTTTCCAAATATCTTTTTCTTCGTTTCCTAATATCCTCTTCTTCTTTTCCTAATATCCTCTTCTTCTTTTCCTAATAACCTCTTCTTCTTTTCCTAATATTTTCTTCTTCTTTCCTACTATCTTTTTCTTCTTTTCCTAATATCTTCTTCTTTTCCTAATATCCTCTTCATTTTTTCCTAATATCTTTTTCTTCTTTTCCTAATATCTTTATTTCTTCTTTTCCTAATATCTTCTTCTTCTTTTCCTAATATATCTTTTTGTTTTTTTCCTAATATCTTTTTCTTCTCTTCCTATCTTCTTTTCCTAATATTTTCTTCTTCTTTTCCTAATATCTTCTTTTCCTTTTCCTAATATCTTTTTCTTCTTTTCCTAATATCTTTTTCTTCTTTTCCTACCTTCTTTTCCTAATATCTTCTTCTTTTCGATATATCTTTTTCTTCTTTTCCTAATATCTTTTTCTTCTTTTCCTAATATCTTTTTCTTCTTTTCCTAATATGTTCTTCTTCTTTTCCTAATATCTTTTTCTCTTTTCCTAATATCTTTTTCTTCTTTTCCTCTCTTCTTTTCCTAATATCTTCTTCTTTTCCTAATATCTTTTTCTTCTTTTCCTATCTTCTTTTCCTAATATCGTTTCTTCTTTTCCTAATATCTTTTACTTCTTTTCCAAATATCTTTTTCTTCTTTTCCTAATATCTTCTTCTTCTTATCCTAATATCTTCTTCTTCTTTTCCTAATATCGTTTTCTTCTTTTCGTAATATCTTCTTCTTCTTTTCCTAATATCTTCTTCTTCTTTTCCTAATATCTTTTTCTTCTTTTCTCTTCTCACCTTTTACTTGTTTCTTTCTTTCTCAAACTAATAATTTTTGAAGGCGTTATATATTTTCTATATTCGCTTTATTTACTGAGCATTGAATCTCTTATATACTCATTTTATTTTCCCTTGTTACAAATTTATTTTTTGCGGTCTAATTTCATCTATTGAAAATGTCTTTATCCTTTTTGTTAATATTTAAATTTACGCATTCGTTCAATATTTCTTTTTTATTGCTAGCACATTCTTGGAAGTGGTAATCGCAATAATATCCCTTTACTTGTAAGGAAATATTTGGTATTCATTGACCGAGCAGCAAGGACTACTTTCAACTGAAATATATAAAAAAAACATCTATCAAAACAATTTTTCCAAGAAAATAGTTTTCTCAAGTCCAGTAATTGTTATCTCTCTTTCCAGTATTAATGGGCGTTTCCTTCCTAACCTTTTATTTGAAGTAGTTTGGAATGTCACCATCTTGATTATGTCATTATTTTCTCTTTACATGTGAAATCCATTTTAGTCGTTGCTACTGTTGAAATTTCTCAAGTGAAGTCGTTTGTATTATTTAGTACAA
This sequence comes from Acanthosepion lycidas, assembly GCA_963932145.1. Lineage (NCBI taxonomy): Eukaryota > Metazoa > Mollusca > Cephalopoda > Sepiida > Sepiidae > Acanthosepion > Acanthosepion lycidas. Next base: position 36,673,589 of record OZ010600.1, on the reverse strand, counting down.
TTTTTTGTGTTTATGTAGCGTCAGTCTACAATGTTCGAAGAAGTGTGGTTTTCCCCAAGACTCTTAGGCTTCACTTGCTCAAAGTTATTTTTAACTGCTTAGATATATCTGAACGGGTTTTGGCGCTATAATATTATATAATATGAAATCATCATGAAGATATAATTATATAAATATTATATAAATATAAATTAATATTATATCAATACATTTCATATAAATAAACAAATATTAAAACAACACTGTAATATATGGTAATAGTAGCGCTAATATGTAGTGTTTCCTTATAAGGAAACATTCGATATTCATTGACCGAGTAGCCAGTACTTTCTATACTTTGAAATTTATAAATCATTTCTATTAAAACGATTTTTCAGAAAAATAGATTTCTAAAGTCCAGTACCTATTATCGTTCTTTCTCGTATTGATGAAGATTTCCTTCCTAACCCTTTGTATGAAGTAGCCAGGAATGTCAACGTCTCGATGATGTCATTAAGTCCTCTTTGATGTACATGTGAAGTCCATTTTAGTTGTTGTTGAAGATTAATTAGAATGATTGATCAAATTTAAATCAACTAGTATACAGAAAGATTATGTAAAAGCTAGCTAGCAAGCAATCACAGGCAAATAACTGCTGTTGAAAATGTGTGTTCGTTCTGCACCCATTAAACGACTTGCTCTAACATTCTGACATCATCTCACAAGCGGAACGTTTTGAAATCTTGTGGAATTAATGGTGGATGTGCGGATGGTGTAACGGACCAGAAAGAAAAATCAACGATCCGAGTTCGTTTCGTTCGCATTCGCCCAAATGTCATTGGGAAAGGTATGAATCAATCTTTTGTCTCCTCTAGCTATGGTTAAAATAGGAAAAGCGATTTTTTCATCTAAAACCATCCTGAAGAGATACAACTATTGCTAATACTGCGGCACTTCTGATGTCCTTACGAACTTGGTAGTTTCTTGTAATTAACATCAGAAAGAGACAGTTGAAATGTCTAGGGCACATAATGAGGAAAGAGGGCTTAGAAAAGCTGATACTCACAGGACAGATTGAAGGTAAGTGAAACGGAGGAAAACAACGCATAATCTGACTTCGTGAGTTTGAGTAAATGGATAGCGGGAACAGGGTTTAGGAGAAATAACAGAAAGGCAAATTTATAAACGCCACAAAAGACAGGAATCTGTAGAGAGCCACGAAGAAGAAAGTGAGGAGAATCCATGTTTGATAAGAGCTAATTTCGTGTACAAGCGGGGTCGTGGTGCTGGTAGAGAAGGGTAATATTTTTTGCATTCATATGTATCTTAAAGTGAATCATAAATCATTTTTGTTTCCTTTATCAAGCCTATTCTTAAAAAAATTGACAATTACATTTTATTTAGTTATATACTAGCAGCATGGCCCGGCGTTGCCCGGGCTTGATTCAAAAATCGTACGACTCATACACCAATAGCTATCACTTGGCTTAAAATATTTTTGCCCTTCCTTGCCTTTAAAGGAGTGCCCTTTGCCGGGCTGATGTTGCTACATGCCTTACTTCTTGCCTATCTCACACAGCGAATTTTTTCGAAGCTCTATACTAAACATTAAATCTGTTACGAAAAAAGAACTAAACAAAATGAACACAAAACGATCAGCTTTAAAAAAGGACTCGTAACTAGAAAAACCGAATGAAAAAAGAATGTTAACAACAAATACTTTTTCACACCCAATCCAGTTCTGCGGAATCAGAATCAACGTTAAGTTTAAGCAAACGAATGAGCCAATTGGAGTAAAGTGCCATGCAGATTTAAATTTTTCCCACTTGTGACGAATGCAGCTATTGATCTTTTTTGCATGCTAGCATGCTAGTTAACATTCGCGGCAGTCAGCTGTTGGCTTTCACGCTGGCCAATAGAATCTTCCTGCCTATTCGTGGCAGCCAGCTACAGGCTCTCACTCTGGCCAGTAGAAAATGGTCGCAAACTACATGAAAAGTGCCGTAGAAGCATGAAAAAATCGATTATTTCCACTATCGATGGGAGTTGGGAAATGCAAAGTCGGTCTTGGAGCATGTGCGTACAAATTTTG
>OZ010600.1:36614018-36666518 GCA_963932145.1 Acanthosepion lycidas | reverse complement strand
CTTAAAACTTCCGCGTTGCTCTCATGTTCCGCATTCTCAGCATCTTCCTGTAGAACCCGATCTCTATTGCTTCGGATAGTCTCTTCATCTGTGAAAAAAACCTTTTTCAGCATTTTGAAATCTCACATCAATTCAGAACTCCTTTCTTTTTTGTAACAAAAATTTCTGTTCTCTTAATATGTTGCTTAGCTTTTATAAAAGCATCTGACGCTATTCGAATATGGCTTCGGATTTCTGTGCCATATTTTCCATCGTTTATTACAAGGCATCCCTGATAGTTAAATTTCTGTACATGCTTGATTCTGACGTCCCCAATTCCTATCTCACATCTTTGTTTGTCCCTTTTGCTAACGACCATCCGTTCTGTCTTTTTTACATTTGATCAAAAGACCTTACTTCTCGCTTTCCATTAGTCCATTGCATAGTAGTTTCTGTAGTTTATTTCAATTTCTGACATCAGCTCGGAGTCATTGGTGTATCTTATACTGTTAAGATTGTAGTATTAATGTTCGGAAAATAATTACGTATTTCATCGCTATGAATTTTAAGTCAACCAACCAATGTAATATCAAAGATAGAACCAAGGTTTGAAGTGTATGAAACTGCATTTTGTATTAACCTATCTCTTCTGTCCAACAGTGTTTCGTTTATAGTGAATCTCAGAGTTTAGCACTATAGAGGATTATAACTTTAAAAAGCAACATATTCGTCATTGCATACTGCATGAATTCAGAAAGGGTAGTATTACTACTGTTTTATTCAAGAACATCTTTGCAATATATATGAATACAATGAAAGCTCGTACATGACAGCTGTGGTTTAAAAATGTTCAAAAAAGGCGATAGTGACATATACAAGTTCCGCTCTGAATGAAGAATTTTTGAAAGAGAATATCGAAGAGGAATCACGTCTAAAAATTCACGTCTAAAACCTTCCAGGCATATACAGATAAAAAAGTGTACTTTTGTTATGTGCTAGTATTTTTTATAAATGATATCAAAAAACACATGTTGAAGTTCTCTTTCTCTGGAATAAATCGATTGAAATATCGTGATAAAACCAGCAAAAATAAGTATATTGGCATCGTGATTTCAGTCACTTTTTCACCGACGTGACGTGGCTTCTCTCTGTCTTTTCTACAAATATTTTCATGGCAATTGCTCAGATTAGAAAGAAAAGAGTTCTGAACTCTCATTCAATATCGGTTTTCCGATAGTGAGTAACATCAAGTACTTTATTATGATCACATGATCTTGGCTTTTATTTAGCACTAACGTTTTTTTCCCCACAAAACCTAAGCTTGAAGCCGTTGTGATAGCAGCCGTTGTGATAACAGCCGTTGTGATAGCAGGCGTTGTGATAGCAGCCGTTGTGATATCAGCCGTTGTGGGACGCAGTAAGTAAATATTTCACAAACACAGTAAACACTTCACGAGCTACGTTGAAGAATACATAAAATGTTGTCAGTCACTTACAAATAGGAGAGCAAATCTGAGAAGACACCATAAAAAATAAATATAATCTAAAATCTAAAAAAAGATTAAAATTTAAATATGATTATTATACCTGCAGTTTACACGAAAATATCATACAGGTAAACTTCCGATATTCCGGCACCTTTTTTTTTAAACCGGACGGATATTTCGCCGCTCTTGCATTTAAACCTTCAATTCATATTAATATTCGTTTCATTTACGTTTCTAACATTCCTGATGATTTAAAATTACTATTGAAGAATATTTAGTTGGTCAGACGGGTATTATTAAATTATTATTATTATAACATCTCGATTTATCCGGCAAATTAATTTCCAGTATATTTCAGGAAGTGGATGTAGCGGATTACCGGTTGTGAACATAGATTAATTAATTAATATTTTTTTTTTTAATTTTAACTTCATAATTAAGCTTTAATTTTTTTTTTCTAGAAGATATGGCGATTAGTTGGTTTCTATTATTTTTACTAGTTCTTTTGACTAAAAGAATACAAATGCGAATATACAACCAATGACTATACGGAAAATTTTGTTTGTTTGTTTAACGACATACCAACACTTTATGGGTCATTTAATGACACAATTTAATTTTCTTGAGAGCATTAATAATGTCTTTTACAAAACTCTACTGCTTGGAATATTTTTTTTATTTACAAAAATATATTGCACTATTTACATTGTTCAGACTATCATCCGAACAATGTAGCTGCCATATTTATCACAACGTTTCGGCCGTTTGTACGCTCCGGCCTTCTTGTCGAACTGAACCCTTTATTTCGCTCGCTGGGGTAGACTGTTCTAGTTCCACGTGCCATCCCTAATGTATGTCAGTTTTCTAAAAATATTTTCCTGGCTGTAAATAATAAGCAAAGGGTTGATAAGCCGTAAAAAACAAATCAATCAATTTATTTATTTCTTATCTATCGTCCTCATCAATTACGCTATCACTTATTTCAAATAATTGTTTATGCCACTTCCCACACAATTTACTTTTTCTTTTCTTTTTTTTATTTCATAGATATTATACAGAACCTATTCAGAAATATTTCTAATTTTTTTTTTTCATTTCTTCATTTTTTTTTTAACTACTGAACAAAATATTCTCCCATAATTTATTCTCATTAATAGTTTCGCCCTTTTTTTAATTATTATTTTCTTCAGTTTCTCTTCGAGTTTCCATTTCCGTTTATACACATTGTAATATCAGCAGTAGTAATAAGAATACTATTTCAAAATGGTCGTCTTCTTTCTTTCGTTCTTCCTTGTTTTCTTTGTTATCGTCTTCATCAATTACGCTATGATTGCTTTACCAATTCGTTTCTTCTCCCTTCCCCGCACCCCTGTTTCTTTCACTCTTTCTATTTCGGCATTAATCGAATCATCATAAACTACGTCGCTATAGTCATCGTCGTCGAAGCATTCATTTTGGGGAGAGAGGAAGGGGGGGGGGCTAGAGCTTGTGAAGTGGGGGGGAGTAGAAATGAGGGGAGGTTTGTTTTCACTTTATCAACAAAGCTGTCACATTCAATGGCATCAAAAGTGAAGACGACGTAGTTAACAAGCAATAGGTCAGATAAATAAGACGACAAAAGCCCAAGAATTCAAAGCAACCAAAAAAAAAAAAAAAAAAAGCGAACACTCAAGCTATATATATATATATATATATATATATATAAAACATACGGAAGAACGGAAGAAAAATATGTTGAACACCGGACAGTATCCTTGGTAAATATTTATTAAGATGTTATCATTTTTTTTTAGTTTTAAAAAATTCACGCTGATGGCTTAGTTTGACAAGGCGTCGCACTCTAATGTTGTCTATCAATTGTTAACAAAATGGCGTCCTTGACGCAACTGATTTCTTCTCCGTTTTGTTCGTTACTAGAATGGTAGATAATAATAAAAAAAAGACAGCGAAACTGGCAGAAATTGCAATCTCTGCATGGAGAGGAAACTGAAGATTATAGCATTTTAGAACGTGAATGATTTAATAAACAAAATGCATGAAATTATTCCGAACTGTAAGCACGAATTCCGTTTGAAAAACGTGAAAAGAAAGATAATTCTTGGAACTGTCCAAAATAAACACACTGTTTGAAAAATTGCTAAGCGGCAAACAAGCTGTTAATGACATAGAAATCATCCATAAAATGATCGAGTTATGAGTTTTAGGGGTAATCTTAATGGGTCACGTCTCGACTTCCACCATGCACGTATGTAGTGATTTTCCAAGCGTAGCTTAGATGTGGCACAAGGCCGAAAGTAGGGGGCACTCAGTTGTAATTGTTCTAGCGAGACAAGCTTGCTAACCATTACACCGCCTAGAGGTGCCCCAAAATGATTTTCTAAGCTTAGCTTAGATGTGGCACAAGGCCAAAAGTATGGGGACCCAATGAGGATTGAACTCACTACTCAGTCGTAATTGATCTAGCGGGACAAACTTTCTAACCATTACACCACGCAGAGGTGCCCTCCATGCACGTATGTATACAAACGGCTACGCCCCATTTTATTCATTGTGACTCTAGCTAATTTGACCCGACCAACAGCCCCTATTAAATAAAAGAAGCGTTATCACAGCATGTGCAGATATATCGCCTGGTATCATGAGTGTTACGGGTGATATATTGACCTGCAAACAGGTATTGAATGACAGAAGCCAACAACAAACAAAATGAAGACTTGAGTAAAAAATATGTTACCAAGCTTAATTTGGTTAAAGAAAATATACTGGCAAAAATAAGGTTACACTGCATTAGGCAAAAAATATCTCTGCATGTTCAGGAAGATGGATGAGAAGAATGTTGCCGATTCTTTTCGATAGTCGTTGAAAAGTGTTGTCTTCTGTTTATCACGTGTTGTTGCGGCGGCCGATGGCAAGCTGAACTTGCAGGTGATGATGCTGGCTGGCTGGAGCCGTGGGCTGGCTAGCTGCTGGAACAGATACTACACTTTGAAAGGGAAAAGAACATTTTTGGTATGTTTTCCATTGGTTATTTCTATTAATTGGGTAATATATATAAAAGAAAAAAATTGATAGACTAAAATTCTCTCTCTCTCTCTCTCCACACACACATACACACACGCATATATATATATATATATATATATATATATATATATATATATATATATATATATATACATACAGAGAGAGAGAGAGAGAGAGTCCAAAAATAACGTATACACGCTTTGAATCGTTGTAACTTATTTTGACTTGTAAATAAGATTAATACAAGCGAAATAATAGACATTTAAAGAATTTGAGAGTAAAATATACAAAAAACATAGAACATTAACTTTAATAAGATAAAAGCTACTTGAGTCAATGTCAGAATGTTAATATAATGATGAGTTCACATCAAGTGCTCAAACTGGTTGCCATTCTTTTCAATACACTTTTCATATCTTGAAGACCTACAAACATCCAGTATCATTTCCTCTGGTATTTGAACCCGTTCTTCTTCAATTGCTACTCTCATTTCAGCAATTGTTTCAGGTTTCTGTAGACTTTGTCTTTTAGAAACCCCCACAAAAAGAAATCCAAGGGTGTCAAATCTGGTGATCTAGGCGGGTATTCAACTGTCCCTCTTCTTACAATCCATCTGTTTTGCTTATTTTCATCCATATATAAAAATGTATTATTAACTATTAATATTTAAAGAGTGTATACATTATTTTAGGACACCCTATATATATATATATATATATATATATATATATATATATATATATATATATATATATATATATATATATATATATATATATATATATATATATATATATATATATATATATATATATATGTATGTATGTTATGAAATGGATTAAGTCCGACAATTATTTCAATATATTTTCTGTTTATATGTTTTTTTTATAGACATTATTTAACAAAAATTTCTGATAATTTTTTCTAATTAAACAGTATTTATTACATTTACGTAAATGTTAGAGAAATTTCATAGAAAATATGTACTGTCTGACAGGAAGGAAAGTCTGAATTACTGTTTATAAACATACATCTTTGACTATTCTTTTGATCGATCATTTCTGGTCAAAAAACAAATCTTAACGTAAATATAAACATATTATGAAGAGGATTAAGTTCGACAATTATTTCAATATATTTTCTAACCAGACGCTTCTTTGTGGCTGAATGGTTTAACAGCACGTCAGAACAAATGAAGATTCCTATTAGGCTCACAGGTTCGATTCCTGCCTGAATTTTTTAATTGTTCAAAACACACACATATATTGTGTTTATTTATATATATATATATATATATATATATATATATATATATATATATATATATATATATATATATATATATATATATATATATATATATATATATATATATATATATATATATATATATATATATATATATATATATATATATATATATATATATATATATATATATATATATATATATATATATATATATATATTTTCGTCTACCGGCCTGAATATTCGAGAAATCCTATTAAAGAAAAGATGCGCCCAGGATTCACATCTGCGTCTTCCTTATCAGGAGAAACCATCATTGGATTTGACGTGCTTTAGAGGAACTCGACCACAAAGGCTCTGGCCGATCGAGCAAATTTCTTCAAAGATTCTTGAAACATTTATATTTGCTCAGTTTCGTATCCAAATGTAAGCAAAGCAATCGCTAAACAAGTAAGGGATGTTTTATTTATTACTCCGACATATTTTTTTTATTGCTTAAACGTATTTTTAGTGGCTGCTCATATTTCTCGAATATTCAGTCCGGTGGACGAAAATAAATATACTGTTTCATAAATAAACGAAGTGTCTACTCAAATATGGGCATACACTAAAAAAAAACGTTTGAGTGTTTATTTAAATAAAGCGCCCTTTTTGCAATCAAAGACCTGTCTTTAATACCAATTTTGTATGTTGTGACCGCTCTGACGATGATTCATGAGAATGTATTCCAGCACGTTTTTATGGACTCCCTAAAGTATGTACAATTAGGGATCAGTATAAAATACCCGCATTATGGCCTGATTATAAACTGAACTGATTATTTCATTTGTCGTCTTGCTAATTAAGGCCGAGTGTAGTTTCTTTTGATTCATTTAATCATTGTCTTGCTTCCGTTTCAGTCATTTATTAGAAGCATGTCTTAATATTAAACATAGCGTGTTAGATTATTTTGCAAAGGTTCATTCAAAATGTGTGTGCCCACTTTTCATCTCTATCTATAAAAGGCAGGATGTGTGTGTGTGTGTGTAACTAATGCACGGTCGCAATTTTCGACGGATTTGCACCAAAATTTACATGCACATGCTCCAAGTTAGCGGGAAGGCCAAGACCGATTTTGCATTTCCCAACTCCCATCGATAGTGGAAATAATCGATTTTTTCATGCTTCTACGGTACTTTTCATGTAGTTTGCGGCCATTTTTTACTGGCCAGAGTGAGAGCCTATAGCTAGCTGCCACGAATAAGCGGGAAGATTGTATTCGCCAGCGTGAGAGCCAATAGCTGACTGACGCGACTGTTAACTAGCATGCTAGCATGTCAAACAAATCGATAGCTGCATTCGTCACAAGTGGGAAAAATTTAAATCTCATTGGCTCATTCGCTTGCTTAAACTCAACGTTGATTCTGATTCCGCAGAACTGGATTGGGTGTGAAATGTATTTGTTGTTAATATTCTTTTTCATTCGGTTTTTCCAGTTACGAGTCCTTTTTTTAAAGCTGATCGTTTTGTGTTCATTTTGTTTAGCTCTTTTTTGGTAACAGATTTAATGTTTATTATAGAGCTTAGAAAACATTCACATTGTGAGATAGGCAAGAAGTAAGGCATGTAGCAACATCAGCACGGGAAAGGGCAAGGAAGAGCAAAAACATTTTAAGTCAAGTGATAGCGATTGCTGTATGAGTCGTACGATTTTTGAATCAAGCACGGGCAACGCTGGGCCATGCTGCTAGTTGTTAATATAATATTACTGCAACTTGGCACTGGTGTTTGTTTTGCTGCCCATTTGTGATGTGATCTAGATTGAAACTTTATGATTCAAACTTTGTTGAATTTTCACGTTTTGTCCACAACTGAATGCCTTAAAGATGCAAGTTGCACTTTTGCCATATGCTCTATTTATTAAGTAGTAAACGTCAGTACCGCGTCCCCCCCAAAAAAAAATCCCCTAAAAAACAAAACAACAACAACAAAAATATTCGGAAGATTTTTATTTGGATCGTGTCCCAGTTATTCCGCTGTTCAAAAATGGTTTGGCAGATTTTAACCTAAACGATCAATCATGCTCCAGGTGACCTTCCGACGTTGATAAAGACACTCGTATTGTCATCGTGGAGATTAATCCAAAGATTTCGATGGAAGAGATTGCTAAGAGTTTGAAAATCGATTTCTCAACTGGCTTTCAACATTTGAAGAGACTTGGGAACAAGAAAAACGGCCAGTTTTGACAATTCGAAAAGGTGTCATTTTGCACCACGACAACGCTAGAACGTATATTACAGTCCTTGCACGAGCTTAAAAAGTTGATATGGGGAGCTCTCCTGTTTTGACCCCTTCAGATTTTCATTTGTTTCGCTCTCTACAGAAATATTTAAATGACAAAATAATTGACTCTGTACATCTCTGTGTTTGTGTGTGTGTCTTTTATCGCAACATTTTAAATTGAGGAAGTATTAGGTTGGTGCAAAAATAATGACGTAATAATGTCGTTTTTTGACGTATTTTTTAAGGTCAAAAAACGACATTGTTACGTCATTATTTTTGCACCAACCTAATATTTGCAAAACAAACTGTTTTTTTAATTGTACAGAAGCTATTTTTGTCATCAAGACTATCAACTTGATTTAACTTGTTTATTTAAATCAGACACCCTTTTTGGAACCAGAAATCCTATTTTTAATAGCCAATTTGTATGGGTTTTCCGGTCAGTCGATGATGAAAAGAACAATCAAAATTATATGTTTATTTACACTGATCGTTATTTGAGAAACCCAGTGGATACATTCCAGCACGTTTTATGGACTCCCTAAAGTGTGTCAAAGTAGGGATCAATATAAAATACCCTAATTAAGGCTTAATTATAAACTTTACTGATTAATTCATTTATAGTCTTGCTAAACATCTCATTGATATATTAAAATTATTAGATTACGATTGTGAATGAATTTGATAGGATGAGAGATTTACCTTCTTTGATTTAGTCAGTTTATTCACCAACAGATGAAACATGTGTACGTGTATGTGTGTGTTTGCATATACATAGATGCATGTATGTATGAATGTATTTAAGTATATTTCTCAGTGTTCTTTTTAATCAATTCACCGCAAGCAAGGCGATAATACCACTATGATACAAGGAGCTACTGGGAGTGAAAGAGAATGAAAACGACTTGAGAAAGAACCGGAAACCCAGACCTAAACAGGAAACAATGGCTTGGGCTTTAGTCCTGTTTAAAATGACCAGTAGGAGTGTGAATAAGAACACGGAACTATAAGTATCGAGTTGAAGTAGACATTAGAAGGAACCAGGAGTATAAGTTTATTCCTAAACAGGAGTAAACTTATACTCCTGTTCAAAAGACCGGGGTGAACCGTTTACCTGTGTTTGTGTCTGGATACATTTTTTTTTTATATCGCAGCATCTTAAAATCTTTTCATTCCTAGCGTTGTGTCCACTATCTGTCTGCAACTCTGATTTACTTGCATTATTTACATTATTCAGACTGTTATCCTCATCTTCATTGCCATATTCATAACGTTTCTGCCGCTGTACGCTCCGGTGATTAGAATTTTGAACCGGGGGGTAAATTTTTCTAGATCCACGTGCCATACCTCTTCCAAATGTCTCAGTTATTTCCAACTCTCTAAGTATTGAAGTATCGCCTGGATTAAACCCACAACTCCTTCGGTCTAGTCACTGGATCTATTCAACGTCTCTATCCACTAAACCATGTCTCCTTGAGGACATCTGTGTATAAATTTTTGGGACTTATAAATTTAATGTCTCAGTAACCATTTTTACCAGTGCTCATATTGCAATTTTTCGGTTATTATTATTTCCTTTTTTTTTACCAGAGCTTATATTGCAATTTTTGTGTTGTTATCCATTTCTTTTCTCTAGCACTCCTTATTACTGGTTCCCATATTGTATTCATTTCTATGCTTGGTCGGTTCAGAAGATTTTTGTGGCCTAGCATATGTGCTGATTCCTTAAATTTTCGTATTTTCCAATGATGATTTATCTATTATTTCAGCCTCATCCCACAGGAGACGGTGATCTCCCTTTTCCCTCCATATGTGGTCAGCTAGGTTTGTTTTTCTATTCACTTCGTGTTAGAGCTTTACGATGTTTTTGTAGTCTTACCTTACGGGGGCGGCCTGTTTCTTACCATTGCTGCACGTGATATTCTTAATCATGTTCTCCTCTATGAGTGGGGAGGGTCTTACTCGGAAGAGGTTTCAGCGAAATGTTGAACCCCTTTTGAAGGTTGCTGAGACATTAGGTTTATAAGTCCCAAAAATTCATACACAGATGTCCTCAAGGACACATGGCCCAGTGGATAAAGACGGTTAGATCCAGTGACTAGACCCCAAAAACTTGTGAGTACAAATACCAGCCACAAAAACTTGGAGAGTTAAGTTAAAGGGAAATAACTGAGACATCAGACAGAGGCTTGACCCGTGGAACAAGAACAATCTATTTTCGGTGGACGGCTCGAAATTCCAAGCACCTGAAGAAGGCTGGAGCGTACAACGGCCGAAACGTTGTGATAACAGTCTGTATAATGTAAATAATGCAAGAGAAGTCCAAACTTCAACTTCTCATGATGATCGCAGATGAATAAAAGAATGCTTACCTCTAACTTTAACTGTCATTGGCTATTTCTTTGACACATTAATATCCGCCCTAAAATCCGCTAATAATTATAAAAATCAAAATCAGTGAAAATGCTCTCTCTCATTCCTCCCTCTTTCTTTCTATCTATCTATCTATCTATCTATCTATATATATATATATATATATATATATATATATATATATATATATATATCAGGGAAGTAAGTGGAGGGGTACCTTTATTTTGCCCATATGTACATAAAGTTTGTGTATGTTTGCTTTGTCCCTTGTAGGCTAAAAAAAGTCGAAAAGTGAGTTTGTGGCCAGATGATGATGAAAAATCTGTAAAAATAATATGTTTATTTATACTGATCGTTATTTGGGAAATAAAAATATTTATCCCAGATGATGTATGAGGTGTGTCAAATTAGGGACAGTATAATATACCCCCATTAAGACCTAATTATAAAATCTACTGATTAATACATTTATAGTCTTGCTAAATATCGCATTGATTTTTTTAGAATTATTAGATAAATATGTTAGATTCTTTTACGATTGTGAATGGATTTGATAGGATGGGAGATTTACTTTCTTCTTTAGTCAATTTATTCACTAATAGATGAGACACGTGTGTGCGTGTGTGCATGTGATTGCATATATATAGATGCATGTATGTATGAATATACGTTACATTTAGTTTATGTTTACTTATATGTTTGTGTATGTATGTGCCCTTTATCGCAGTATCTTAAAATCCTTTTCTTGTGATTCGTGACGTGAAGAGAAGTCGACACTTCAATATTCAAAGAGAATTACTAATGATGATCGCAGATGAATAAAACTATTAATGCTTACCTCTAACATTAACTATCATTGGCTATTTCATTGACACATTAATATCCGCTCTAAAATCCCTTATAATTATAAAAATCAAAATTCAGTAAAAAATATGGGATTTCTCATATTGTCCGTTATTAATTATAGTTTATAAAGGGTTCTACTTAATGTTTAATCTACCAAAATTGGACGGCTTTTTAAACTGGGTTACACGATTGGTGAGTCGATTTTTAGAATCTTTCTTCATGCTTTTTCCTCTTTTTTTTTCTGTTGATCTCTTTCTTTTATCCTTTCTTTCTACTATACATTTTTTTCTGTTATTTATTCTTTCTTTTCATCTTTGTACTATTATTCACATATTATTCCTTTCATTCATTCATTTATATATTTTTCATGCTTTTTTTTCTTTGATTCTTTCTTTTTCTTTTTCAATTATTCTTTTCTTTCTTTCTTTCATTTATTTTTCTTTCTTTCTTGCTTAGTTTCTTGCTATATTTTGGCATTCAGTTTTCTAATTTATTCCTTTCGTTATTTTTCTTTCTTCTTTTCTTTTTTTCTTTCCTTATTTCTTTCTTTCTTTCTTTCTTTCTTTCTTTCTTTCTTTGTGCATTCATTTTTTTCGGTTTTCTTTCTTTTTTCTTTTTTCTTTCTTTCTTTCTTTCTTACTTTCTTTCTTTCTTTCTTTCTTTCTTTCTTTCTTCTTTTGTTTCTTGCTATATTTTTGCATTCAGTTTTCTAATTCATTCCTTTCGTTATATTTCTTTCTTCTTTTCTTTCTTTCTTTCTTTCTTTCTTTTTGCATTCATTTTTTTCGGTTTTCTTTCTTCCTTTTTTCTTTCCTTTTTCTTTCTTTCTTTCTTCCTTTGTTTCTTGCTATATTTTTGCATTCAGTTTTCTAATTCATTCCTTTCGTTATTTTTCTTTCTTCTTTCTTTCTTTCTTTCCTTATTTCTTTCTGCATTCATTTTTTTCGGTTTTCTTTCTTCTTTCTTTCTTTCTTTCTTTCTTCCTTTGTTTCATGCTATATTTTTGCATTCAGTTTTCTAATTCATTACTGTTGTTATATTTGTTTTCTTTCTTTCTTTCTTTCTTTCTTTCTTTTCGCATTCATTTTCTTTCGGTTTTCTTTCTTCCTTTTTTCTTTCCTTTTTCTTTCTTTCTTTCTTCCTTTCTTTCTTGCTATATTTTTGCATTCAGTTTTCTAATTCATTCCTTTCGTTATTTTTCTTTCTTGTTTTCTTTCTTTTTTTCTTTCTTTCTTTCTTTCTTTTTTTCTTTCTTTCTTTCTTTCTGCATTCATGTTTTTCGTTTTGCTTTCTTCATTTTTTCTTTCTTTCTTTCTTCCTTTGTTTCTTGCTATATTTTTGCGTTCAGTTTTCTAATTCATTCCTTTCGTTATTTTTCTTTCTTCTTTCTTTCTTTCTTTCCTTATTTCTTTCTGGATTCATTTTTTTCGGTTTTCTTTCTTCCTTTTATCTTTCTTTCTTTCTTTCTTTCTGCATTCATTTTTTTCGGTTTTCTTTCTTTCTTTATTCCTTTGTTTCTTGCTATATATTTTTGCATTCAGTTTTCTAATTCATTCCTTTCGTTATTTTTTTTTTTTCTTTCTTTCTTTCTATCTTTCTTTCATTCGTTCTGTATTCATTTTTTCGGTTTTCTTTCTTTCTTCCTTCCTTTGTTTTTTGCTATATTTTTGCATTCAGTTTTCTAATTCATTCCTTTCGTTATTTTTCTTTCTTCTTTTCTCTCTTTCTTTCTTTCTTTCTTTTTTTCTTTCTTTCTTTTTGCATTCATTTTTTTTCGATTTTCTTCCTACCTTTTTCTTTCCATTTTCTTTCTTTCTTCCTTTGTTTCTTGCTATATTTTTGCATTCAGTTTTCTAATTCATTCCTTTTGTTATTTTTCTTTCTTCTTTTCTTTCTTTCTTCCTTTCTTTTTTTCTTTCTTTCTTTTTGCATTCATTTTTTTTCGGTTTTCTTCCTATCTTTTTCTTTCCATTTTCTTTCTTTCTTCCTTTGTTTCTTGCTATATTTTTGCATTCAGTTTTCTAATTCATTCCTTTTGTTATTTTTCTTTCTTCTTTCTTTCTTTCCTTATTTCTTTCTGGATTCATTTTTTTCGGTTTTCTTTCTTCTTTCTTTATTTCTTTCTTTCTTCCTTTGTTTCATGCTATATTTTTGCATTCAGTTTTCTAATTCATTACTGTTGTTATATTTCTTTTTTCTTTTCTTTCTTTCTTTCTTTCTTTCTTTTCGCATTCATTTTCTTTCGGTTTTCTTTCTTCCTTTTTTCTTTCCTTTTTCTTTCTTTCTTTCTTCTTTTGTTTCTTGCTATATTTTTGCATTCAGTTTTCTAATTCATTCCTTTCGTTATTTTTCTTTCTTGTTTTCTTTCTTTCTTTTTTTCTTTCTTTCTTTCTTTTTTCTTTCTTTCTTTCTTTCTGCATTCATGTTTTTCGATTTGCTTTCTTCATTTTTTCTTTCTTTCTATCTTCCTTTGTTTCTTGCTATATTTTTGCGTTCAGTTTTCTAATTCATTCCTTTCGTTATTTTTCTTTCTTTCTTTCTTTCTTTCTTTCTATTTTCTTTCTTTCTTTCTATCTTTCTTTCATTCGTGCTGTATTCATTTTTTCGGGTTTCTTTCTTCCGTTCTTCTTTCTTTCTTCCTTCCTTTGTTTCTTGCTATATTTTTGCGTTCAGTTTTCTAATTCATTCCTTTCGTTATTTTTCTTTCTTTCTTTCTTTCTTTCTTTCTATTTTCTTTCTTTCTTTCTTTCTATCTTTCTTTCATTCGTGCTGTATTCATTTTTTCGGTTTTCTTTCTTCCGTTTTTCTTTCTTTCTTCCTTCCTTTGTTTCTTGCTATATTTTTGCATTTAGTTTTCTAATTCATGCCTTTCGTTATTTTTCTTTCTTCTTTTCTTTCTTCCTTACTTTCTTTCTGCATTCATTTTTTCGGATTTCTTTCTTCCTTTTTTCTTTCTTTCTTTCTTCCATTGTTTCTTGCTATATTTTTGCATTTAGTTTTCTAATTCATGCCTTTCGTTATTTTTCTTTCTTCTTTCATTCTTTCATTCTTTCTACATTCATTTTTTCGGTTTTCTTTCTTCCTTTTTTTTTCTTTCTTTCTTCCTTTGTTTCTTGCTATATTTTTTTCATTCAGTTTTCTAATTCATTCCTTTCGTTATTTTTCTTTCTTCTTTTCTTTCTTTCTGCATTCATTGTTTTCGGTTTTCTTTCTTCCTTTTTTCTTTCTTTCTTTCTTCCTTAGTTTCTTGCTATATTTTTGCATTCAGTTTTCTTATTCATTCCTTTCCTTATTTTTCTTTTTTCTTTTCTTTCTTTTTTCTTTCTTTCATTCTTTCCTTCTTTCTTTCTGCAATCATTTTTTTCGGTTTTCTTTCTTTTACTTTTCTTTCTTTCATTCTTCCTTTCTTTCTTGCTATATTTTTGCATTCAGTTTTCTAATTCATTCCTTTCGTTATTTTTCTTTCTTGTTTTCTTTCTTTTTTTCTTTCTTTCTTTCTTTCTTTTTTTCTTTCTTTCTTTCTTTCTGCATTCATGTTTTTCGTTTTGCTTTCTTCATTTTTTCTTTCTTTCTTTCTTCCTTTGTTTCTTGCTATATTTTTGCGTTCAGTTTTCTAATTCATTCCTTTCGTTATTTTTCTTTCTTCTTTCTTTCTTTCTTTCCTTATTTCTTTCTGGATTCATTTTTTTCGGTTTTCTTTCTTCCTTTTATCTTTCTTTCTTTCTGCATTCATTTTTTTCGGTTTTCTTTCTTTCTTTATTCCTTTGTTTCTTGCTATATATTTTTGCATTCAGTTTTCTAATTCATTCCTTTCGTTATTTTTTTTTTTTTCTTTCTTTCTTTCTATCTTTCTTTCATTCGTTCTGTATTCATTTTTTCGGTTTTCTTTCTTTCTTCCTTCCTTTGTTTTTTGCTATATTTTTGCATTCAGTTTTCTAATTCATTCCTTTCGTTATTTTTCTTTCTTCTTTTCTCTCTTTCTTTCTTTCTTTCTTTTTTTCTTTCTTTCTTTTTGCATTCATTTTTTTTCGATTTTCTTCCTACCTTTTTCTTTCCATTTTCTTTCTTTCTTCCTTTGTTTCTTGCTATATTTTTGCATTCAGTTTTCTAATTCATTCCTTTTGTTATTTTTCTTTCTTCTTTTCTTTCTTTCTTCCTTTCTTTTTTTCTTTCTTTCTTTTTGCATTCATTTTTTTTCGGTTTTCTTCCTATCTTTTTCTTTCCATTTTCTTTCTTTCTTCCTTTGTTTCTTGCTATATTTTTGCATTCAGTTTTCTAATTCATTCCTTTTGTTATTTTTCTTTCTTCTTTCTTTCTTTCTTTCCTTATTTCTTTCTGGATTCATTTTTTTCGGTTATCTTTCTTCTTTCTTTATTTCTTTCTTTCTTCCTTTGTTTCATGCTATATTTTTGCATTCAGTTTTCTAATTCATTACTGTTGTTATATTTCTTTTTTCTTTTCTTTCTTTCTTTCTTTCTTTCTTTCTTTCTTTTCGCATTCATTTTCTTTCGGTTTTCTTTCTTCCTTTTTTCTTTCCTTTTTCTTTCTTTCTTTCTTCTTTTGTTTCTTGCTATATTTTTGCATTCAGTTTTCTAATTCATTCCTTTCGTTATTTTTCTTTCTTGTTTTCTTTCTTTCTTTTTTTCTTTCTTTCTTTCTTTTTTCTTTCTTTCTTTCTTTCTGCATTCATGTTTTTCGATTTGCTTTCTTCATTTTTTCTTTCTTTCTTTCTTCCTTTGTTTCTTGCTATATTTTTGCATTCAGTTTTCTAATTCATTCCTTTCGTTATTTTTCTTTCTTCTTTTCTTTCTTTCTTTCTTTCTTTCTATTTTCTTTCTTTCTTTCTATCTTTCTTTCATTCGTGCTGTATTCATTTTTTCGGTTTTCTTTCTTCCGTTTTTCTTTCTTTCTTCCTTCCTTTGTTTGTTGCTATATTTTTGCATTCAGTTTTCTAATTCATTCCTTTCGTTATTTTTCTTTCTTGTTTTCTTTCTTTTTTTCTTTCTTTCTTTTTTTCTTTCTTTCTTTCTTTCTGCATTCATGTTTTTCGTTTTGCTTTCTTCATTTTTTCTTTCTTTCTTTCTTCCTTTGTTTCTTGCTATATTTTTGCATTCAGTTTTCTAATTCATTCCTTTCGTTATTTTTCTTTCTTCTTTCTTTCTTTCTTTCCTTATTTCTTTCTGGATTCATTTTTTTCGGTTTTCTTTCTTCCTTTTATCTTTCTTTCTTTCTTTCTGCATTCATTTTTTTCGGTTTTCTTTCTTTCTTTATTCCTTTGTTTCTTGCTATATATTTTTGCATTCAGTTTTCTAATTCATTCCTTTCGTTATTTTTCTTCCTTTTTTTCTTTCTTTCTTTCTATCTTTCTTTCATTCGTTCTGTATTCATTTTTTCGGTTTTCTTTCTTTCTTCCTTCCTTTGTTTTTTGCTATATTTTTGCATTCAGTTTTCTAATTCACTCCTTTCGTTATTTTTCTTTCTTCTTTTCTTTCTTCCTTACTTTCTTTCTGCATTCATTTTTTCGGTTTTCTTTCTTCCTTTTTTCTTTCTTTCTTTCTTCCATTGTTTCTTGCTATATTTTTGCATTTAGTTTTCTAATTCATGCCTTTCGTTATTTTTCTTTCTTCTTTCATTCTTTCATTCTTTCTACATTCATTTTTCGGTTTTCTTTCTTCCTTTTTTTTTCTTTCTTTCTTCCTTTGTTTCTTGCTATATTTTTTTCATTCAGTTTTCTAATTCATTCCTTTCGTTATTTTTCTTTCTTCTTTTCTTTCTTTCTTTCTTTCTGCATTCATTGTTTTCGGTTTTCTTTCTTCCTTTTTTCTTTCTTTCTTTCTTCCTTAGTTTCTTGCTATATTTTTGCATTCAGTTTTCTTATTCATTCCTTTCCTTATTTTTCTTTTTTCTTTTCTTTCTGTTTTCTTTCTTTCATTCTTTCCTTCTTTCTTTCTGCAATCATTTTTTTCGGTTTTCTTTCTTTTACTTTTCTTTCTTTCATTCTTCCTTTCTTTCTTGCTATATTTTTGCATTCAGTTTTCTAATTCATTCCTTTCGTTATTTTTCTTTCTTGTTTTCTTTCTTTTTTTCTTTCTTTCTTTCTTTCTTTTTTTCTTTCTTTCTTTCTTTCTGCATTCATGTTTTTCGTTTTGCTTTCTTCATTTTTTCTTTCTTTCTTTCTTCCTTTATTTCTTGCTATATTTTTGCATTCAGTTTTCTAATTCATTCCTTTCGTTATTTTTCTTTCTTCTTTCTTTCTTTCTTTCCTTTTTTCTTTCTGGATTCATTTTTTTCGGTTTTCTTTCTTCCTTTTATCTTTCTTTCTTTCTTTCTGCATTCATTTTTTTCGGTTTTCTTTCTTTCTTTATTCCTTTGTTTCTTGCTATATATTTTTGCCTTCAGTTTTCTAATTCATTCCTTTCGTTATTTTTCTTCCTTTTTTTCTTTCTTTCTTTCTATCTTTCTTTCATTCGTTCTGTATTCATTTTTTCGGTTTTCTTTCTTTCTTCCTTCCTTTGTTTTTTGCTATATTTTTGCATTCAGTTTTCTAATTCATTCCTTTTGTTATTTTTCTTTCTTCTTTTCTTTCTTTCTTCCTTTCTTTTTTTCTTTCTTTCCTTTTGCATTCATTTTTTTTCGGTTTTCTTCCTACCTTTTTCTTTCCATTTTCTTTCTTTCTTCCTTTGTTTCTTGCTATATTTTTGCATTCAGTTTTCTACTTCATTCCTTTCGTTATTTTTCTTTCTTCTTTCTTTCTTTCTTTCCTTATTTCTTTCTGGATTCATTTTTTTCGGTTTTCTTTCTTCTTTCTTTATTTCTTTCTTTCTTCCTTTGTTTCATGCTATATTTTTGCATTCAGTTTTCTAATTCATTACTGTTGTTATATTTCTTTTTTCTTTTCTTTCTTTCTTTCTTTCTTTCTTTCTTTTCGCATTCATTTTCTTTCGGTTTTCTTTTTTCCTTTTCTTTTTCTTTCTTTCTTTCTTCCTTTGTTTCTAGCTATATTTTTGCATTCAGTTTTCTAATTCATTCCTTTCGTTATTTTTCTTTCTTGTTTTCTTTCTTTCTTTTTTTCTTTCTTTCTTTCTTTTTTTCTTTCTTTCTTTCTTTCTGCATTCATGTTTTTCGATTTGCTTTCTTCATTTTTTCTTTCTTTCTTTCTTCCTTTGTTTCTTGCTATATTTTTGCGTTCAGTTTTCTAATTCATTCCTTTCGTTATTTTTCTTTCTTCTTTTCTTTCTTTCTTTCTTTCTATTTTCTTTCTTTCTTTCTATCTTTCTTTCATTCGTGCTGTATTCATTTTTTCGGTTTTCTTTCTTCCGTTTTTCTTTCTTTCTTCCTTCCTTTGTTTTTTGCTACATTTTTGCATTCAGTTTTCTAATTCATTCCTTTTGTTATTTTTCTTTCTTCTTTTCTTTCTTCCTTACTTTCTTTCTGCATTCATTTTTTCGGTTTTCTTTCTTCCTTTTTTCTTTCTTTCTTTCTTCCATTGTTTCTTGCTATATTTTTGCATTTAGTTTTCTAATTCATGCCTTTCGTTATTTTTCTTTCTTCTTTCATTCTTTCATTCTTTCTACATTCATTTTTTCGGTTTTCTTTCTTCCTTTTTTTTTCTTTCTTTCTTCCTTTGTTTCTTGCTATATTTTTTTCATTCAGTTTTCTAATTCATTCCTTTCGTTATTTTTCTTTCTTCTTTTCTTCCTTTCTTCCTTTCTTTTTTTCTTTCTTTCTTTTTGCATTCATTTTTTTTCGGTTTTCTTCCTACCTTTTTCTTTCCATTTTCTTTCTTTCTTCCTTTGTTTCTTGCTATATTTTTGCATTCAGTTTTCTAATTCATTCCTTTCGTTATTTTTCTTTCTTCTTTCTTTCTTTCTTTCCTTATTTCTTTCTGGATTCATTTTTTTCGGTTTTCTTTCTTCTTTCTTTATTTCTTTCTTTCTTCCTTTGTTTCATGCTATATTTTTGCATTCAGTTTTCTAATTCATTACTGTTGTTATATTTCTTTTTTCTTTTCTTTCTTTCTTTCTTTCTTTCTTTCTTTTCGCATTCATTTTCTTTCGGTTTTCTTTCTTCCTTTTCTTTTTCTTTCTTTCTTTCTTCCTTTGTTTCTAGCTATATTTTTGCATTCAGTTTTCTAATTCATTCCTTTCGTTATTTTTCTTTCTTGTTTTCTTTCTTTCTTTTTTTCTTTCTTTCTTTCTTTTTTTCTTTCTTTCTTTCTTTCTGCATTCATGTTTTTCGATTTGCTTTCTTCATTTTTTCTTTCTTTCTTTCTTCCTTTGTTTCTTGCTATATTTTTGCGTTCAGTTTTCTAATTCATTCCTTTCGTTATTTTTCTTTCTTCTTTTCTTTCTTTCTTTCTTTCTATTTTCTTTCTTTCTTTCTATCTTTCTTTCATTCGTGCTGTATTCATTTTTTCGGTTTTCTTTCTTCCGTTTTTCTTTCTTTCTTCCTTCCTTTGTTTTTTGCTACATTTTTGCATTCAGTTTTCTAATTCATTCCTTTTGTTATTTTTCTTTCTTCTTTTCTTTCTTCCTTACTTTCTTTCTGCATTCATTTTTTCGGTTTTCTTTCTTCCTTTTTTCTTTCTTTCTTTCTTCCATTGTTTCTTGCTATATTTTTGCATTTAGTTTTCTAATTCATGCCTTTCGTTATTTTTCTTTCTTCTTTCATTCTTTCATTCTTTCTACATTCATTTTTTCGGTTTTCTTTCTTCCTTTTTTTTTCTTTCTTTCTTCCTTTGTTTCTTGCTATATTTTTTTCATTCAGTTTTCTAATTCATTCCTTTCGTTATTTTTCTTTCTTCTTTTCTTCCTTTCTTCCTTTCTTTTTTTCTTTCTTTCTTTTTGCATTCATTTTTTTTCGGTTTTCTTCCTATCTTTTTCTTTCCATTTTCTTTCTTTCTTCCTTTGTTTCTTGCTATATTTTTGCATTCAGTTTTCTAATTCATTCCTTTTGTTATTTTTCTTTCTTCTTTCTTTCTTTCTTTCCTTATTTCTTTCTGGATTCATTTTTTTCGGTTTTCTTTCTTCTTTCTTTATTTCTTTCTTTCTTCCTTTGTTTCATGCTATATTTTTGCATTCAGTTTTCTAATTCATTACTGTTGTTATATTTCTTTTTTCTTTTCTTTCTTTCTTTCTTTCTTTCTTTCTTTCTTTTCGCATTCATTTTCTTTCGGTTTTCTTTCTTCCTTTTTTCTTTCCTTTTTCTTTCTTTCTTTCTTCTTTTGTTTCTTGCTATATTTTTGCATTCAGTTTTCTAATTCATTCCTTTCGTTATTTTTCTTTCTTGTTTTCTTTCTTTCTTTTTTTCTTTCTTTCTTTCTTTTTTCTTTCTTTCTTTCTTTCTTTCTGCATTCATGTTTTTCGATTTGCTTTCTTCATTTTTTCTTTCTTTCTTTCTTCCTTTGTTTCTTGCTATATTTTTGCATTCAGTTTTCTAATTCATTCCTTTCGTTATTTTTCTTTCTTCTTTTCTTTCTTTCTTTCTTTCTTTCTTTCTATTTTCTTTCTTTCTTTCTATCTTTCTTTCATTCGTGCTGTATTCATTTTTTCGGTTTTCTTTCTTCCGTTTTTCTTTCTTTCTTCCTTCCTTTGTTTGTTGCTATATTTTTGCATTCAGTTTTCTAATTCATTCCTTTCGTTATTTTTCTTTCTTGTTTTCTTTCTTTTTTTCTTTCTTTCTTTCTTTCTTTTTTTCTTTCTTTCTTTCTTTCTGCATTCATGTTTTTCGTTTTGCTTTCTTCATTTTTTCTTTCTTTCTTTCTTCCTTTGTTTCTTGCTATATTTTTGCATTCAGTTTTCTAATTCATTCCTTTCGTTATTTTTCTTTCTTCTTTCTTTCTTTCTTTCCTTATTTCTTTCTGGATTCATTTTTTTCGGTTTTCTTTCTTCTTTCTTTATTTCTTTCTTTCTTCCTTTGTTTCATGCTATATTTTTGCATTCAGTTTTCTAATTCATTACTGTTGTTATATTTCTTTTTTCTTTTCTTTCTTTCTTTCTTTCTTTCTTTCTTTCTTTCTTTCTTTTCGCATTCATTTTCTTTCGATGGAAAAACGACATATCTTTTGAGGCTAACCACGAGTCGACCCATTTTTTGACATATTCATAAGAATGAACATGCTGCTCAGCCAGGCCGTGTGCCATCGATCGGAACAAGTGATAATCGGATGGGGCAATGTCTGGTGAATACGGCGGGTGGGGTAGGATTTCCCATTCAAGCGTTTCCAAGTAGGTTTTCCACCTTTTTGCAACGTGTGACCTAGCAATGATGGAACCATGGATATTCGGCTTTTCATGGGGTAAGCTCGGCCATGTTGATGCATGGCCTGGCTTACCCCACGATCTTCTACGCTTAGGGTTATAGTAGTGTTTCCACTTTTCATCGCCGGTCACGATACGATGTAAAAAACTTTACTTTTTTGCCGTTGAAGCAGCTGTGCACACATGACAATACGCCGTTCGACGTCTCACGGCTTCATCTCGTACGGCACATTCCTAATGCTTTTAAACGTTTCGTAACTGTTGTGTCATCAACTTCTAAAGATTCTGCAAGTTCAGATTGCGCTTGACATGAGTCTTCACAAAGTAATGCCTCCAATTCTTTGTCTTCAAACTTTTTCGGTGTGCCAAAGCGTTCTTTATCTTCAATATCAAAATCATTATTTTTGAAGCGTCTAAACCAATCTCTGCATGTTGTTTCCGACAGAGCATGGTCGTCGTAAGTTTCAACAAGAATTCTGTCTGTGCTTCATCTGTAGATTTCTTTTGTATAAAGTAGTGCAATAAGATTCTCCGAAAATACACTTTCTTTTGCACGACATACGACATGTCCTTTATGCTATAAAAAACAAAGTTGTTTACACTTCGGCGAAATGAGACACTGAATTTCAAGCTTGCTTATAGTACTAACCTTATAGATGAGTGGCCATCTGAAACTACACGCGCGCGTGTCTGGGAATGCCATCTGTTGGAAAAACAGCGAGAACTTATTCAAGGTCCTAATACCATCTGCACCTATCCGATTTCCACTTCCGAGCCATTATCCTTTACAATTACACCCAAGCTTACAGCACCTGGTATTCCCAAGCGGTAACCCATCTAGGTACTGACCAGGCTTGGCATTGCTTACCTTTGGTGATCACGCGGGAACCGGTGTTTAAACGCTATGTGGCTGTAAGCAGAATACGCACGGGATAATGCGAAGAAAATTCAAGATATCATAATTAAAGAAATTTCCATTTTTTTTGTCAAAAATATGGTTGATGATATACAAGCATATTTGCTGGAATTGATGAAAATAGACTATATTTTAATTTTATTTGGTTTCAGTATTTTTTATTAATTAAAAATCAATACAGCTGTTACCCGCAGCTATTTACTTGCACTTATTATAAGAAAGTTTTCCTCTTTAGAAGTGGTCAAAATTTTTTTGTCAAAAGTTTCAAATAGCAAGTAATGTTGTTTGCGTGAAGAACACAATCGTTTGAATGTTTATCTTCTTGGAATTGATGAAAATATTTCCATGCATGACTTTTACCCTCCAAAAGTTATGCAGCCAACAATGATAAAAGCAGATAAAATCAAATTCCAACAATGTTGTGTGCGTTCTAGAAAGTTTTCTTTCTCTGAGGAATTAATTTTGGTAAAACGCAAAGATGGTAGCATTTGTATATTTGTAAGGGACATTTCTTTGTGGTTGGTTCTTGCCAAGTCTTGTCTATCAACTTATTTCAAAAAGAAATAAATTAAAAAGAAATAAATGCATGGTGCAAATGTTTTTCCCTTTTGTCGCATTTTAAATGAAAACGAACCCTTTATTTTGGCAGAAGGAAAATAGTAAATGTCAACATTTTCAAGAGTGAAATATTGGAAACAAAAATGCGAAAAGCCAAATTATTAAAATATTCGTGTCTCACCAAGGTAATATTTCGTGAGCAGAAAAAAAAAGCACGAATATTTTAACGTAGTTGGAGACGGTTTATAATTATTCTAAAACTAAAAACTGACCGTTAATAATTCCATCAATACATGCCTTCTATTTGAATTGTGCAGGTAATAACAGACAACTGTAATACGCTACATTTAACTAAATTCGCAATAGAGGCGTGCATGGGATTATGCTGAAACATACGTTGCATTCAAATTTCAAGCCAGAACATGAAAGGCAGAGAGGTGAAAGGTTGACCTGGAGTCACTCATGGCCATCAAATGCAGAGGTACGTGTATTCTCACTTGCATCCAGTATTGCAAGCGTGGGGATATACCCTCAATCAAATGTTTGAGGGAGTCTCTCAGACATTGCAGTCGGAGAATGTAAGGACGGCCTACAGTTGAGGGATATACGGGAGCCGCAAACCACGAACTGTCTGAGAGTAACTGATCAAATATATGAGTGAATATAATGTTAAGTAATTAATTTTCGAGTTGTCATTTACTTGGTACACTCACTCCATTACACGTAGAAGTTACGTAAGAATCGTACGTTATTATTTTACCGGCATACGACCATATCATATAGAAACATCGGTTACTGTACGATCATCGAAATTAAGCAACTTCGAACCTGGTCAGTACCTAGATGGGTGGCTGCTTGGGTATACCAGGTGCTGTAAGCAAAGATGTGCGGATGGATAATGGCTCAGAATCGGAAATCGGAGGGCAGGGTTCCATTCCAGTCGGATTCGTTATATAGGAAATGTATGAATCCACCTCACTTCTTAGTGATGGATTAATTAGTAGGACTTGTATCAGTAAATCATCATTATGTCCCCAAAATTCTTACAGCCTAAAAATATTTTCTGGCTTTAAATAACCTGCAAAAGGTTGATAAGCTGTAAAAAATAAAATTAACCTTTATTGCTTATTCAGTTCATTGTTTTCTTCATTTTCATCTTTTTTCTTTCCTTTCCTGTCATTTGCATTTCTACATTTTTATTGCATTTTTCTGCTTTCCTCGTAAGTTTGGATTTGCGAGTGGCATAATGGATAATGGATCGGAATTGTTAATCGGAGAGTCGAGTTCCAATTCCAGTTGGGTTCGTTATATTCAATTACGTGCAAATGGGAATGTTTTGAATCCACCTCTTCTCTCCACAGCAATGGAGTAATTAGTAAGACTTGTATTACTAAATCATTATTATATATTAAAAAAATTCTTACAATCTAAAAAATATTTTCTGGCTTTAAATAACCTGCAATAATTTCTTCAAGGATCTTAAAATTTCAAATATTAGAGGAAGAGGAGTCTTGTGGTAACAGTGATGTGATCCTACAGAAGATTACTGAGAATACAATGGACGGGATATGTGATCAACGAGAAGCTTTTAAGGAGGATAGGAACGAAAAAGGCACTCATACTTAGAATCAAAAAGAGACAGTTGAAATTTCTGGGACACATAAGGAAAGGAAGCTTGAAGATTCTGACACACACCAGAGATATTGAAAGTAAAAGAGACGGCGGGAGACATACTTAATGTTGTGGATTCCGGGATGAAATCCGGTACCAATAAATAACAAACGCCAAGAATAAATATATGAAAATAATGTATTAACGTAATAATACAAACTGGTAAAGCAGGTTAGTAGTTCCAGGAATACGGCTTAGTAGCAAAATATATATATACAGTCTTTGGTATTGAAGTATCGCTGTATGACTTCTTACTGCGTCTACGTGCTCGCTACGTTCGTTCTGTCTGTCTGACACCTTCACCTTCACTCTTCCGGTTACCTACAACCTTTCACTCCCTCTCTCTGTTTCATCCCGGGTCTTCACGTAGCAGTAGTATAAGTATATACTGGGTGAGTCCATTTGTGTAAAACGGGGAGGACCCCTCAACACTTAACAAGCTTGTGTAAATGAATACCAGAACATAAACAGGGAGGAACATTAAGGGGTCAAACATTGCTTAGTGCTAGAAAGGATAGAAATTTGGGAAGAGCCATGATCACCTACGTCCCGAAGGGATATGGCACAAAAAAGAAGAAGAAGAAGAAGAAGAAGAAGAAATTGTCTAGGCGGGGATAAAATATGATGTTAACATTAACCATAACTTTCTCTGGAAAAATTGCTTTCAATGAAAGTTTTGCTAAATATTTATTGCTTATTGATTCGTTTCCTACGGATTATCAACCTTTCAGAAGCTAGAAAATTCTTTTTCTAGTTTGTAAGAATTTTATTCTTTTTTTTCAATATAATTATGCTTTATTAATACAAATTTTACTAATTAACCCATAGCTTTCCCAATGGTATTTGCACGTAAGTGAATATAACAAACCCGACTGAAATTGGAACTCGACTCTCCGATTAACAATTCAGAGCAATTAACCATTACACCACCCGCACATCTAAGCTTACAGCACCTGGTACTCCCAAGCGATCACACATCAAGGTACCGACATGGTTCGACTCTGGTGTTTGTGGCTGTAAGCATGCTTAACATCTGGAGGGCTCGGTAAAAATTGAACATACTAACATTAGTTTTCAATCTATTAAACAAATATATCTCAGAGAAGAATAATGTTTTATTTGGTGTGCAAAATGAATTGAAAAAGTATGAAATTTGAAGAATGACAACACAATTTCTACATGAGAATACATTATATTAAGAGATAATAGGAAGGTTGACAACTCTAGCCATTTGACAGATGGCCACAGATGTCAATCTTACACTAGGGACTACAAAACCTGTTGTTCAATTTTCTTCTCCATCATGTACAAGAGCCTGGAGCAACTCGAGGTAGGAAGTGACAGTAGTAAGAGATACAGTCTATACGGATATGTGGGGGAAGCTAACGGCTAACCCTAAACATGAACTTGTTAAGATTGTAGTGATTGTGAAATCATCCTCTTGTGAGTCGGTTCCATAGAGCAGCGATTCGCGGGAAGAAGCTGCTCAAGTAGAACTTACATATATAACCAATGGAATACCGAAGGAATAGAGGTGGTTCGTTCGAATGTGCGTAGCATGACGGGGTTGAGCCGTGATAGTTAGAATTGGTCAAACAGTGAAATGTAGTTCGTTTGAGCACATTCCATAGAAATAACGATAGAGCAATGAGAGACTTGCAACTTTTCGTCTGCGAGAAAGGGGTTATAGGGTGAAAAGTAATTTGTCACCCACAAGGATGCGGAGACAGTTTTGGATTCTATCGAGACTGTAAAATAAGGCTGCGCAGCTCCTGTCCATATAATGCAGAAGTACACCTCTTTAGGCCTGATCTGGTTCCTGTGAAGGTAAAGAGTAGCAGGAGGACTCAGGTATTTACCGGAGCAGTAGAGAGAGCAGACCATGTAGCTGATTACTTTTCCAACATTTTTAGCAATGGATCGTATATACGAGTTCAATTTGAGGTCTAAATTGAATTTAATGCCCAATAGAAACACAAGGCACTCTAAAATCTGATGATAAATGATAGCAGTAGGAGTCAGGTATTTACTGGAGCAGTAGAGAGAGCAGAACAGGTAGCTGATTATTTTTCCAAAGTCTTTTGCAATGGATCGTATATAGGCGTTCAATTTGAGGTCAGGATTGAATTTAAGGCCCAATAGACACACAAAACACTCTAAAATCTGATGATAAATGATAGCAGGAGGAGTCAGGTATTTACTGGAGCAGTAGAGAGCAGACCAGGTAGCTGATTATTTTTCCAAAATCTTTTGCAATTGATCGTATATACGCGTTCCATTTGAGGTCCGGATTGAATTTAAGGCCCAACAGACACACAAGGCAATCTAAAATCTGATGATAAATGATAACAGGAGGAGTCAGGTATTTATTGGAGCAGTAGAGAGAGCAGACCAGGTAGCTGATTATTTTTCGAAAATCTTTTTCAATGGATCGTATATACGATTTCCATTTGAGGTCTGGATTGAATTTAAGGCCCAATAGACGCACAAGGCACTCTAAAATCTGATGATAAATGATAGCAGGAGGAGTCAGGTATTTATTGGAGCAGTAGAGAGAGCAGAACAGGTAGCTGATTATTTTTCCAAAATCTTTAGCAATGGATCGTATATACGAGTTTCATTTGAGGTCTGGATTGAATTTAATGCCCAATAGACACACAAAGCATTCCAAAATCTGATGATAAATGATAGCAGGAGGAGTCAGGTACTTAGTAGAATGGCCAACCATTTTACCTGCATCTTTAGCAATGGAATATGAATGGAATTAGAAGAAGGGTGTTTTCATGCTGTCTCTTAACCGTGAAGATTATAACTGATGGGACTAACGAATGTAGTTGGTCTGAACACTTTGCATGGAATAAGCGATAAAGTGTGCAAGAGGCTTGTGACATTTCGTTTGTGAGAAAGGAATTGTAGTGTGGAAAATAATTTGTCCCCCACAAGGACATGGAGACGCTTTTGGACTACATTGGGACTGGAAAATGAAGACTGGGTAGCACCTGACCATATATGGCAGCAGTCCTTCATTTCTGAATTAATCTGACTCTTGTAAAGGTAAAGGGTAGCAGGAGGAGTTAGGTACTTACTAGAGCAGTACAGAGAGCAGACAAGGTAGCTGATTATTTTTCCAAAATCTCTAGCAGTGGATCGTATATACGAGTTCCATTTGAGGTCTGGATTGAATTTCAGGCCCAATAGACACGCAAGGCACTCTAAAATCTAATGGTAAATGATAGCAGGAGGAGTCGGGTATTTACTGGAGCAGTAGAGAGAGCAGACCAGGTAGCTGATTATTTTTCCAAAATCTTTAGCAATGGATCGTATATACGAGTTCCATTTGAGGTCTGGATTGAATTTCAGGCCCAATAGACACACAAGGCCTTCTTAAATCTGATGATAAATGATAGCAGGAGGAGTCAGGTACTTAGTAGAATGGCCAACCATTTTACCTGCATCTTTAGCAATGGAATATGAATGGAATTAGAAGAAGGGTGTTTGCTTGCTGTGTCTTAACCGTGGATATTAGAACTGATGGGACTAAGGTATGTAGTTCGTCTTAACACTCTCCATGGAATAAGCGATAAAGTGTGCAAGAGGCTTGTGACATTTCGTTTGTGAGAAAGGAAATGTAGGGTGGAAAATAATTTGTCACCCACAAGGACATGGAGACGCTTTTGGACTCTATTGAGACTGGAAAATGAAGACTGGGTAGCTCCTGACCATATATGGCAGCAGTCCTTCATTTCTGAATTAATCTGACTCTTGTAAAGGTAAAGGGTAGCAGGAGGAGTTAGGTACTTACTAGAGCAGTACATGGAGATGACAAGGTAGCCTATTATTTTTCCAAAATCTTTAGCAATGGATCGTATATACGATATCCATTTGAGGTCTGGATTGAATTTAAGGCCCAATAGATACACAAGGCACTTTGAAATCTGATGCTAAATGATAGCAGGAGGAGTCAGCTATTTACTGGAGCAGTACAGAGAGCAGACAAAGTAGCTGATTATTTTTCCAAATTCTTTAGCAATGGATCGGATATACGAGTTCCAGGTGAGGTCTGGTTTGAATTTAATGCCCAATAGACACACAAGGCACTCTAAAATCTGATGATAAATGATAGCAGGAGTCAGGTATTTAGTGGAGCATTAAAGAGAGCAGACCAGGTAGCTGATTATTTTTCAAAAATCTTAAACAATGGATCGTGTATACGAGTTCCATTTGCGGTCTGGATTGAATTTAAGCTCCAATAGACAAGCAAGGCACTCTAAAATCTGATGATTCTTAAATGCGATCAAAACTTTTATACATATATTATTTACTGGCATTTCTATCAATCCATTCTACAGTTCCAGGTCTTGGAGTCTGACCTTTTAATCCGACCATTAATTGTTGTCCATTTTATTTATTAATACTTTCGATCATCTAGGCCGTTAGACATTAATTTGGTTAAAAATCAGAGATGTTCACTCAAACAGGGATATTGTGTATGTGTGCGTGGAAGGTCAGTCACATCATAGTAGCAGAAATAAGCCTCGTTTTCACAGAGATAAAATAAAACATACACAACAGGAAAAACATGGTAAATTGTATGTTAATTTCATTCATATTTATATTTTTCGTGTATGTATTTGTGTGTTTATTTTTTTAGGTTACAATTGTTTTATCGTACATGTGATAAAAGGGAGAATTTACTCCGTAGTATTACGCGCCATATCACAGAGAGAAGTCTGGCACATTGCTTGTACCAAGGTTCATGGTGAAGAAATTGAATTTAATGTCTTTTGGCCGAATGTCCGTATTTCCAACAGGAACAGTTTTTGTTGCATGCTGGGAGTATTTATATTTTTATTATCTTTTTTATTTAATTTATTTTAAACAAAGTTTAAATATTATTGTTTTATTTTATTATATAACAACATGGTGGGCTGATGAAAACGGATACGTGTCAATTATGCTGTTAGAGGCATCAGTCCCTTGAAGGATCACCAATGGTGAACAGCTCAATACGGTGATGGATCACGTCTCAGCTAACAGAGAGCTCTGGTGAAAACACAGCAACAACTGTTCCAGGATCTAGTGATGTCCTAGTGGCTTTCAACTCGTCGTCTGCAACAAGTTCGAGTTAAGCAAAACCTCCGAGTACATCGCGCAGTTTGGTTGATTCTAATCTGTATCTTGATAGGTAGGTCATTCGCTGTTTCCCATTCCCTACCCCGCTTACCTTCAATATATCCTGGGAGTTTCGAACTCTCCAAACCATCTTTCTTCATTAAACGCCTTAGAAATCTCTTTCTATTTCCATTTTCCTTCAAACTTCCTCATTGCTCACATGTTCCGTCCTTGGTATTCTCAGCATCCTCCTGTAGAGCCACGTTTCTGTTGTTTCAAGTCTCTTATTCATGTGTGAGTAAATTATCCCTCAGACACTTCCATAGCAGTTCAGCTCTTGTTATTTTGTTTCTAATGTATTTTTTCTTTTTCTTAATACTTTGCTTAGTTTCTGGAAGGCATATTTCCCTATTCCTATGTACCTTATGATTTTTGTGCTAAATTTTCCATCTGTCGTAGCGCTTTACAATAAAATTTTTCTACTTATATTCAATTGTCTCTCTTTTTAACGACCCTACATTCCGCCTTCTTACAATTGATGATGATGGCTTTCTTCTCACTTTCTTTTAATACCTTGTCTCGGAGTTCCTGAAGTTCTCTTCCTGTGTCTGCTATCAACGCAATATCTTATGTTGTTAAGATTGTGTCCATGATTTATATTTCCTGTCAGAATTATTAATTCTCTTAGGATCGCCTCGTGGTTCAATACAGTAATACTTGCAGCTGATAAATGGTTTGAAATATTTAAACAATTCTCCTTTGGCTTTTCATGACCGTTATATAAACGTTGATAGTTTAGAAATGACAGTCGTTACATTATTATGAAAAAGTAAGATTCATAACAGATGAATGATTAATAATGATGATTGTTCATTTTTATTCTTAAATTGAAAGAAAAATTGTTAAAATAAATAATTATCTGGGTCCAGGGAAATTCTCTTTGGCCTCTCTCTACCCCTAAATGTGTTTTCTAATAGAAGTAATTTCGGTCTGTATTCCTTTTAAAAGAAACTTTTTTTTTTGTACAGAAAATATGATTTTATATATGACAGAAGAATTTCGTGAGAGAAACACATAAAATTTCTTATTAAAGGTTTTATGTTAAGAGTAGAAAATGAATGCTTTCAGTTAACCAAACAATACTCGCTTCCCGCCCCTAGATAGGCGAGCAGGTCATCAAATTCGAACACGACAAAAAGTTACCTGAACGTCACCACAATAGCAATTGAATCAGTACAATTAAAAAAAAAAAAAAAAACAGAATTAAAAAAAATTTTTTAAAAGGTTATCATGTATGAAAAATGTCAGTTTTTTTTTTCTTAAGTTTATATGAAATTTTTGATTTGAAATCGAAATGCATGAGTTAAAATATGAGATTTTAGAACAAGATTTGTTAACTCATATAAAGTAATGACCAGAAGAAGAAAAAATTGGCACGTCATTTAACTTAGAAAAATCACCTTTTTTGCTGAAAATAAAACTAAAAATTCAGATTAATCCCCTCAAATGCAAAAATAGGATGACACTGTTCACGGGGAAATTTTTTTTCAGAGAGAAAATGAAAGAAAGAAAAAAAAACAAAACAAAACAATGTGTTGAATAACAGTATTACCAGGAAAATAGTTTTAAAAATCGAGAGATATTCTATTCTCAGCTTTATTTGAAAAAAAAAAAATCGTAAAATCAAACATATTTATTTCTAAAGCAAAAATAAATGTTACTATCGACAAATCAACGCCAGGCATCTTTTGTTAAGGAAAACCGTCAAATACTTTCAAAACTTTTTTTTCAATTTGTCCAATCGTTGCACGCGTCAGAGTTGCACGCATCTGTACACAAACGTTTATGTGAAATTAACATTTAGTAATAGTTCCACTTCTACTGCTAAAACGAATACGACTACCAATATGGCTTGTTTTTCAGTTTCTAATTCTACCTTTTTTCGCTTTTTAGTCAATAGTATTTTTAAAATGAATACTTTTTATGTAGTTAAAGCACTATAATTTGTTTCGTCATTTCTTTCTTTCATTCTCTCTTTCATTCTCTCTTTCATTCATTCATTCTTTCTTTCATTCATTCATTCTTTCTTTCTTTCTTTCTTTCTTTCTTTCTTTCATTCTTTCTTTCATTCATTATTTCTTTAGTTCTTTCTTTCTTTCTTTCTTAATTATTTTCTACTATGCCTTTTTAGCTATCATTCATATTATTTGATTCATTCTTTGTTTATCATTGCATTTCTTTTTTTTAAATACTTTTTCCTTTTCTTCTTCTTCTTCTTCTTCTTCTTCTTCTTCAGTAAATTGTTTTTATATCTATTTTTGTTTTTTATTTAATTTTCTTGTTTTTTTTCATGTTCAAATTTTAAAAAAACAATCTTTGTCCTTTTTCGCCTTTAATGGCGAAAACGGCAGAAATAATTTCTTGCTTTTCGATTTTAATATTCTCTTTTCTTCTTTCTGTTTTTAGTTACACTATTCACTTTTTTTCTAATTCTTTTCATTTTTTTCATTCAATATCTTTCTTTCTTCCTTTTTCTGCTTTTGATTTTTCATTTTTCGTATTCATGTTTGCCCTTTTCTTCTTTTCCCTTTCTTTCTTTTCCATCTCTTATTTCTGTTTTCCCTTCTTTTTCTTCTCCGTTTCATTTCACTTCATCTCTCTCTTTTGTCTTTCTTTTTTCTTCTCGATTCCTCTTATTTTCCTCCCTTTCTTTATTTTTCTTTCTTCCCTATTTCTTTTCTTTTTCTCTTTCTTTTTTACCTCTTTCTTCCATTGATTTTCTTTCTTTTCCATTTCCTTCTTTCTTTTCCCCTTTTCTTTATTCATTATTAAGTTTTCTATATTTGCCTTTCTTTCTTTCTTTCTTTCTTTCTACTTCGAGTTTCTTATTTTCTATTGCACATTCATTCTTTTTCTTATTCTTCCTCTTTTTTTCAATCTTTATTCATTCTATGAATCCGTTTCTCTCTTTCTTTCAATTCTACTAATCTTTTTCTCTTCTGTCTTTCTTCTCTTTCTATCCTTTCTCTTTTCTTCTTTTATTTTTCATCCTTTTTTTTTTTGAAGTTATCCTATTAATTCCCTATTTTATATTTTAATTTTTTCTCACTTTTTACTTTTATTCTTTGCATTCAATTCTTTGGATTTGTTTTTGAACAAGTCGAATTCAAAGATTTCTTGGCGTCCAAACCGTTAGAGTTTTATCGTAAAAATAACCTTGTTTTTAACGATGACAGAAATGTATAGATGTCCAGGGTTCCTATTTTGACTAATTTTGAACACTGTTTAAATGTATTAATTCAATAATAAATGTTGATTTTAAATACGGATATTATATTCTGATGTAAAATATTAAAAAAAAAAAAAATGAAAATATTGGTTATATAATGTCGGTTATTAAACAGCAAAAGCGTATGAAGATCCATTAATATTAGGTTGGTGCAAAAATAATGACGGTTTTTGACGTATTTTTTAACCTAATATTTAGTATTAAAAGCCATTAATATTTAGTATTAAGAACCATTAATATTTAGTATTAAGAGCCATTAATATTTAGTATTAAAAGCCATTAATATTTAGTATTAAGAACCATTAATATTTATTATTAAGAGCCATTAATATTTAGTATTAAGAACCATTAATATTTAGTATTAAAAGCCATAAATATTTAGTATTAAGAACCATTAATATTTAGTATTAAGTGCCATTAATATTTAGTATTAAGAAGCATTAATATTTATTATTAAAAACCATTAATATTTAGTATTAAGAACCATCAATATTTAGTATTAAGTGCCATTAATATTTAGTATTAAGAACCATTAATATTTAGTATTAAAAGCCATTAATATTTAGTATTAAGAACCATTAATATTTAGTATTAAGAGACATTAATATTTAGTTCCGTAGCTCGTCGTCAGATATTCAAAAATGTCAGGAGAAATATTGCATCACTCTTTTTCGCATATTTTCTTCAGATTTCTAGGATTAAATGGTTTCCAGTTTTAACCTTTAATTACCGCCACAAATTTTCAATCGGATTTACTAAAACACTCAAAAGATTAACTGTTACTTCATCCGTCATTTTGAAGGGTGTTCTCTTATTTTTGAATTAATTTACTGGTGTAATTATCTGACTAACACTTTTCCAAGTCTATTGATATTTATTTAAGTCAAGGGACATTCCGTTGTAAATAACTTGCAGAAACTGTATTCAAAGATTTCTTGGTATCCAAACCTGTAGAGATTTATCGTAAAGGCATAAATAACCTTGCAACTAGATGGCAACAATGTACAGATGTTCTTGTTTCTCATTTACACACTGTTTAAATACATTAATTCAGGAACAAATGTCGATTCTAAAATCGGACATTACTTTTTCCGAACGAACTAATACAGCCCTATTTCTGCAGAGTCGACATTTACTATTTTACCATATATAATTTGTTCTTATTGAATTTCCTTTTGCAGTGTAACCCGGATATAAGAGACCCGGATATAAGAGGCCTGGATATAAGAGATCCTGATATAAGAGAAACCCGGATATAAGAGAGATTTTCTCTGGTCCCAAATTAGAGCCATATTTACCTAAACAAAATAGACCAAACCCGGATATAAGAGACTTCTTCTCCGGTCCCGACAACTCTCTTATATCCAGGTTACGCTGTAATAGGTTTTCTATTTTTCTCTCTATATCTCGTCTCCACAAGAGAATACATAGGATTTCATTGTCTGTTCCCAAATTGGCGGCGATTAATCTTGGTGAAACTTTTGTTAAAATCTGTATCGTTATGTTTTTGGATCTTAATACCATTTTATTTGCAATTTTATTCATTTTCTTTGCTTGGATGTGTGATTGCAACATATTTATTTCTCGTGAGTGGTTGCTTTTGATTGATTTGTTTCCTATGACTTATCAACCCTTTCTAGGTTATTTAAAGTTTGAAACTAGAATTTTTTGAAATAATAATGATTTACTGTTACATGTCTTACTACTTAACCCATATTTGGAGGAAGATGTGTATTCATATCTTTTCTAATGTTATTTGCGCGTAACTGAATATAACGAACCCAACGGGAATTGGAACTCGGTTCTCCGATTAACTTTCGAGCTATTATCCATTATGCTACCCATACATTTAAGCTTACAACACCTGGTATTTCAAAGCAGTCACCCATCTAGGAACTGACCAAGCTCGACGTTGCTTAACTTCGGTGATCGTACAGGAACCGGTGTTTTGAATGTGATGCAACCATAAGCATGTGTGATTGCAACAAATTGGAAAGTGCCTTAAAACCATTACTCACGGTGAATGAATTGTGCGTGAAATTGCGCAGAGAAAACAATTCGGAAGCCGTCGGATTCACAAGTCGGGGTACTAACATTGTTAATTTATTGTTCACATTCCGTTCACTCAATATGTTAGTACTGAAGAAATAATAATGTGCCTGAGCAGACGTCTGCAACAAGGATAAGCTAATTACTCTACTAGACTCCATAATTTTTCCGAGTTTGACGCATGTCTGCAAAAGTATTTATAGTAGTATTTTCTTGAATTTTCATGTTCGCACCAGAAGCCTTGCGGTTATTTTCTTGAGTGACAGAAATTCTCCTTTAATATCTTGCACCTTTCTTAATTTACTCGCAGACTGTTGTCAGTTTCAATTTTTCAACGAATTTCCAACTCATCCAATTTCGATTCTTGTGTTTATTCAATTATGCCAACTATTATTAGCACAGTTCTAAATTTTATGTTCAAGAATTTGTTCCGTTTTTCGGTAAGATCTTTGTATTTTTTCCCAAAATTTTCGGTTTCCTTAGTCTTCATTCTGTGGGACAGGAGTACACCAAGCTTCGCGATCTAAAAGGTAATCTTTTCTTATTTACAGCGATCCCTTTTCTCCCTTGGATAGGATAGTAAGTCTAGGTCTCGAAATCAGACGATAATGCTCGTTTTATTTTTCAAATTTCTGTGCTCATACAATGATTTCAATAACGGAGCCCAAATTGTTTGCGTCATTGGAAGCGTATCACTGATCCAGCCCTATTAGGTATTTTTAATTATTTCTTTTGAGCCATTTAACACATGATGCGTATTATTCTCTCTGTTCGCTTCTATCTTCAATTTACTTGGCCTAGAAATATAATATTCTCAGAAGCAGGGTAACCGTCCATTCCCAGGCAGCTCCTCTTCTATTTTCTCAAAAGAAGACTGCCAGGATTAATTCCTGGCGCCTGAAGTACCTCAATAAGGAAATTTTGAGTGAGCTTAGCAATTTTATCCCTAGTCTCTTATACACAGAGTGCTTCTATCTTACTCACCTTTGTGCCATGTTCATGTAAGCGTATGGTACACTCATTTCAAAACCATAATTTTTCATTTCAACTGTTTGCCATATGTGATTCTCACCAGGAAATGCTAGATGGCCCGAATCGAATTCAATGCCAATAAAGAACCTTTGTCCTAAAAACTGATCTCTTTTAGCCACAATATCTAACAAGATGGCCCTACGAGATGCAAACGTCGACCTTGTTACACCAGAGCAACAGAAGAGACAGGTGACATCTGGAAATTTTCTGGAAGGTTACCTGACAACAGTGAGGCGCAGATTTGTGCTTCAAAGGATGTCAGTGGTTATCTCGGAAATATAAACAGGTGGTCGACCCGGTTGCGCTTAAGATTAACGCATGTGGAACAACCAGATGACAGTGAGTTATATAAGAACCCCGCTCGAGAGGGAAAAGTCAGACAGTCTCTCACATCCTCTCGAGAAGATCCCCGTTCGAAGAAAGTCTCATGACGATATTAACTGACAATATCCGCCAAATAAATAAACAATAATTTTACGTATGAGACAATTAGTCATGTGTTTTTTCTTAGTCATTAACTAATTCTTTACAAGTTTTCTTTCTTGATTGCTTGGCTTACGTTTATATCACGTTGAAACACAGGTGGTCGTACGATAACCGAAGTTAAGCAACGTGAAGCCTAGTCAATACATAGATGGATGACTGTTTGGGAATACCAGATGCTGTAAGCTTGAATATGCGGCTCGGAAGTGGAAATTGGAGAGCAGAGTTCCAATTTCCAGTTCCTCTTAGGAAAGGTATGAATCATCCATTTCTCCCCCAGTGATGGGTTAAATAGTAGGACTTGTATCAGTAAATCATTATTATCTCCCAAACGTTCTTACAATCTAAGGATATTGTCTGGTTTTAAATAACATACAAAAGGTTGATAAACCGTAAAAAATAAATCTTTATATCTTATTCATTTACTTTTTCTTTCGTCACTTTCCTCTTTTTTTTTCTTTTCCTTTCTATCTTTTGCTCTTGTCCATTTTTGATTGCATTTTTCTCTTTCCTTCACATCATTATAAAATGTTGATTCACTCTAAAATCAGCAACGTCCTTTTCTGTACCCTCTCTTTACTTGTTATCCAATCATATATCGATCGCCACTCACGCGAAAATATCGCCACTTCCAACTCAACCCTGTCAACCACGTGCATCAGATCCCCGATTGACCCAATTCACCAGAAAGTGATCCTGGACTGATAGTACCTGAAATCAAATCTTGTCTCCTGCAATTATTTGATTGATTTCCTAATCGCTTCTGGGGTTCTTTGCAAGGATTATGGCTGGCCGACAAAACATGGAATAATGACCACTGATGGTCACCCGGATGAGAAACGAAGCCACTTGTTAAGTGGAACGACTGACTTCAAGACGGAGGCTTTAATGACTTGTGCTGTGGTTTAATTATTTCTCCTTTCCATTTTAGTCATTATTCAGGCGTCTTTCTTTATACATTCAACCATCAATGCTTAGTAACAAAGACTCTCTTGTGCGCATGATCTATCTATCTATCTATCTATCTATCTATCTATCTATCTATCTATCTATCTATCTATCTATCTAGTATGTTCATCTCTCTGTGTCCAATCTATCCATTCACTCTCTCTATCTTGCTATCTATATCAACTTCTTCATCTCTTCCTGTCTGTTCATATCTATCTATCTATCTATCTATCTATCTATTCACTCTCTCTCTCTCTATCTTGCTATCTATATCAACTTCATCTCTTCCTGTCTGTTCATATCTATCTATCTATCTATCTATCTATCTATCTATCTATCTATCTATCTAGTATGTTCATCTCTCTGTGTCCAATCTATCCATTCACTCTCTCTATCTTGCTATCTATATCAACTTCTTCATCTCTTCCTGTCTGTTCATATCTATCTATCTATCTATCTATCTATCTATCTATCTATCTATCTATCTATCTATCTATCTATCTATCTATCCATTCACTCTCTCTCTCTCTATCTTGCTATCTATATCAACCTCTTAATCTCTTTCTGTCTGTTCATATCTATCTATCTATCTATCTATCTATCTATCTATCTATCTATCTATCTATCTATCTATCTATCTAGTATGTTCATCTCTCTGTGTCCAATCTATCCATTCACTCTCTCTATCTTGCTATCTATATCAACTTCTTCATCTCTTCCTGTCTGTTCATATCTATCTATCTATCTATCTATCTATCTATCTATCTATCTATCTATCTATCTATCTATCTATCTATCTATCTATTCACTCTCTCTCTCTATCTTGCTATCTATATCAACCTCTTCATCTCTTCCTGTCTGTTCATATCTATCTATCTATCTATCTATCTATCTATCTATCTATCTATTCACTCTCTCTCTCTATATTGCTATCTATATCAACCTCTTCATCTCTTCCTGTCTGTTCACATCTATCTATCTATCTATCTATCTATCTATCTATCTATCTATCTATCTATCTATCTATCTAGTATGTTCATCTCTCTGTGTCTAATCTATCCATTCACTCTCTCTCACTATCTTGCTATCTATATCAACTTCTTCATCTCTTCCTGTCTGTTCATATCTATCTATCTATCTATCTATCTATCTATCTATCTATCTATCTATCTATCTATCTATTAGTTAATTAGATAATTAACTAATTTTAATTTTATATACATTTACATATTTAAGTTTGTAACCATTATAATTAACAGAAATATATTTATTTGTAAAACCTTTGAACCGACATATTTCGCACAACAAGTTTCTAGCCAAAGATTTTGTGCTTTTAATTCAATTGCTAGTAAGGAAAACGACAAATCTTCTTATATACGCAACTAATAAGAAGCGCTACTTTGTTCTTTTAAATATTGCTTTATTTTATTTTATTAGGCGATGAATACTTTCAGAATATTTTCGTAAGAAATGTCCAACAATAAAGCCAGTTAACGATAGCAGAAAGAAAACTAAACACGTTGTCGATGACCCTAAGATTAATAAAGACTGGGTTATGAGCTCAGCAAAATCTACGTGCATCTACGCGCCTAGTAAGAGCGCCACTAATTTGCTTTAAATATCGCTTTACTTTATTTTGTAGCTAGTACCGCCTAGTTTTTGTCTTGTAAAATCCGGCAAAAATTGCATTAACAAATTTGTATGAAAATATATATGGCTTTCTTGTAATGCTGTACTTGATTATATTATAATAATAATTTGGTTTCCGGTATTCGTTAATGCTTGCAAACGCTAAAACAATGCTAATATTCTTTTATGTAAGCTCCTTATGGCAAGTTGACAAAATGATTCATAACATTCTTGAATGACTCGTCACAGAGAAATACATAAGATAGTATCAAAGAGCAATACTAGTGCAGTGAGTGGGCTATATACTAAGTGCCCTTCATTTGTATATACTAAGTGCCTTACACATCTATATACTAAGTGCCCTATATTTATATATACTAAGTGCCCTACATTTGTATATACTAAGTGCCCTACATTTGTATATACTAAGTGCCTTACACATGTATATACTAAGTGCCCTATATTTATATATACTAAGTGCCCTACATTTGTATATACTAAGGGCCCTACATTTGTATATACTAAGTGCCCTATATATATATATATATTAAGTGCCCTAGATATGTATATTCTAATTGCCCTATATTTGTATATACTAAGTGCCCTACATTTGTATATACTAAGTGCCCTATATTTGTATATACTAAATGTCATATATTTATATATACTAAGTGCCCTATATTTGCATATACTAAATGCCCTATATTTGTATATACTAAGTGCCCTATATTTGTATATACTAAGTGCCCTTCATTTGTATATACTTAGTGCCCTATATTTGTATATAATAAATGCCATATATTTGTATATACTAAGTGCCCTATATTTGTGACCTTGTACTGTACTTAGAGATGCCGAGGAAATAAATTAGTTCAGAATTATTTAGCTAGTAGACTAAAAGCTTTGCCAAATGGAATAGAATTGTATTTTAAAATTGAGGATTAAACGTCTCTTCACAGAAATTTTAGTTATACAATATTTGCTTTTACATAAATTTAGTCAGAAATTCAGGCACCGGCTGACACACCCTAAAATGACTCTCACCAGCGTCTTTTGTTTGTTGGCCTCATTGCTAGTTTCAGATATTTATCCAGATTGCTCTTTAAAAAAGGCGTATGAATTTTATTTTTTTAAAGATGTGACAAGCCTCTCGTTGTCCCTTTCCTACTTCCATGGAAAGTGCTCTGTCGAACTAGATTCCTTGGTTCCGTCAGGTCTAAC
Organism: Acanthosepion lycidas; assembly: GCA_963932145.1. Classification (NCBI taxonomy): domain Eukaryota; kingdom Metazoa; phylum Mollusca; class Cephalopoda; order Sepiida; family Sepiidae; genus Acanthosepion; species Acanthosepion lycidas. The sequence goes on along the minus strand of OZ010600.1, from coordinate 36,626,132 downwards.
CCTCACGGCTAGTGCACACCATGCCACTTATGTTGTAGCAAACCATCCACATTCCCTCCGTAATCCATAGGTGAGAATTCACCTCCACTTGAACAGCTTCTTCCTGCGAATCTGTGGAACCGACTCCCAAGAGGGATGTTCCCCCGATCACTACCACCTGAACCTGTTCAAGTATAGGGATAACCGTTATCTTCCCCACCTATACGTATAAACTACCTCTTAACATGATCCTCTACCGCGAGTGGCACCCGGGCCTCGTACAAATGAAAGTTAAATACAACTCCTCACTTAACGACCACGTTTAGTGCTAACGATCTGGTCGCTAAACGAGAAGTGGTGACTGACAACTATTTCAAACATTCTACTAGTGTAATGAGTTTGCATTAGTCAACTTTAGACAGTTTTAATGTCACTTTTACACCATTTGTAACATTTCTCGTTTATTTCAAAACGTTAATACCGTTCAGTAGTTCACACAACAGTAAATCTGTGATTTGTTTTACCAAAGGACGGAAATTACGACACCGAAAGCCGAAGAAGCATTGGGATAGCGACAGAAGTCTTTTAAAAGCTAAGCAAAGTATTAAGAAACAGGAAATTTTCGTTAGAAATAAAGAAAAGGATACTGAACTGTTACGTAATATCAGTCCTCCCATGTGGCAATAAATGCTGGACAATCTCCTCACAGATAAAGAAGGGATTTGAAGTAACTGAAATATGGTTTTGCAGGAGGATGCTGAGAATACCATAGACCGAACATGTGACCAACGACGAAGATTAATTTCTGTTGCTTCAAGTCTCTTCATTTTCTGTGAGGGGATTGTCCAAAAGTAGAGTATTCTTTAAATCCTCAAAAAAAAAAAAAAAAAAAAAATTAACCTTTTCCGCCCCTACAATTCTTGTTCGCATAGAAGAAAAAGGAAAAATTAAATCTAGTCAGTCATTTTAATGAAGTCCCCATATATATATATATATATATATATATATATATATATATATATATATATATATATATATATATATATATATATACAGTAGCGGCCATAATATAAGGAACTGAAACAACAAAGACATAAATATGTGTATTACTTAAAAAGTAATGCATGATTAGCAATGAAATTTTTGCCGAATAAAGATTAGGGTGTAATGCATAAATATTATACAAAGTTACAAAAATTTACGTAATAGTTTGTTTTTTTAAATAAAGATTAAATGTAACAAAGGAAATAAGCTACTGGACAAAAGTTAAGGAACGATCTTGTTAATACTTGATTGTAAACAAAATATCAACAAAATTTAATATTTGGTAAACATCCTCTTATTTTCAATGACTTCATCGTCGACCACATGACCTAATTAAAAATCAGCAGTAATTCCCTCCCATTCGTCTTTCAATAACTCCCATAGGTGATCCTGGTTTTTCGGGTTTCTTTTCTGAGCCCTTTCTCCAATTATCTTCCAAACATTTTCTATTGGATTCAGGTCCGGACTCTGGGCTGGCCACTTCATTAGGGCGATTACTTCTTCTTCAAGTAAAGCCATAAACTTCTGAGCCTTCTGGCAAGGTGCATTGCTAATCATGCATTACTTTTTAAGTAATACACATATTTATGTCTTTGTTGTTTCCGTTCCTTATATTATGGCCGCTACTGTATATATATATATATATGATAAAAATATAGTTTGTTATATCCCAGGTTTTTGGGATGAACAGAAACGAATGAAGATAAAAGACAAATGTATTTTAACACATAATAAAATAACTTTTATTCATTTACTCCCTAAGAACAGCAAAGATTTGTTTTAATTTAAACTATGAGTTCCACGTGCATGTCAGCTTTTTACCATGTTGAATTCAGGAATGCTGCGATCCAACAAGCGGACAAGCGCCGTAACAATTGTATTTTGACTTATCGTCCTTTATAGTCGGAATATAGTTAACTCCTAACAGCTATGATGATAGGTTAAAGTACTCAATATCAGGGATAGAGCATATGTAAATATACAAGTGGACATTGAAGTCGACTTCCACCGGCGACAGTCTGTTTCATATTTAAACAGAATTGTCAGGCCATGTATTTTGTGTTATGGTGCTGGTCAGTGGTACATTATGGGTAGGCTTGTATTATTCAAATGGTTATTTGGGTGGGCGGTAACCGTTATGTTACGAATTATTATAGGGTTTATTGAGTGGAAGTAATTGTGGATTCGAATGCAAATTTGTGGCTATTTTATAGTGTTGTTTGTTAACTTTTTTATCGATTATATTTAATTTTTGTTTTTAAATCGGGATACCTTCATGCGCTAAAACACAAGGGGTTACAGCACATAATTGAGAGCAGAGCATACTGTGGACTCAGGGTTCCCCACCGAAATTGCAAGCAGGGGCATCTACTCATGCACGAGATGGCAGTACAAATATATTATGCGACTGTTGATCAGGGCAGCCTCTTTAATCGCTATCAAAGGGTTCGGGTTCCTAACGACCAGTCAGAAGCAGCAGCCAGTAAACTACCAACCCGGTACTCTCATAATGGAAATTCACAGCCACTTGTTAATCCGATCACCAAAAAGTTAAGACAGCCAAATCATTGTGACCCTGGTAGAAGAAAGAAAGAGAACCGGTAAATCATATTCTGAACAGGGAACAAGGGATGAACATCTGCTCCTGTCCAATAGATATGGAAGGAGTTCGGGCCGGGTAATAGGTGAGACAGTGCACTTTTATTAATCTGTAAAAAAGCAAATAAAATACGAAATATTCAAATTATGACTTAGTTCTGATGTCCACTAAGCACAAGTGAAGTGAGAAGTTTAATAATTAATAGCAACGGACAAAAGAAAATAGAGGGTTTATTATTAATTATTTTATTTTTTATTGACATTACTACATTTACTTATGTTTATTATTTACTTAATTTATTTACTTACTAGCAGTAGCGCCCGGCGTTGCCCGGAGATATAACAGTAAGAGATAGATCAAGTAAAGACCACCATAAAGACTGAAAAATAAAATAGACAAAGATTTGTTTTTTTTTACGAATTGGTCAAACCCAAACTCAAACAAAAACATTGTTTTCAATCGTTATGAGTCTACCGATTGAATAGAATTTTATTATAAACAATTGTCTTGTAAATGGAATTTTTAAAGCATTCTGAATGTAAAAATAAAGAAAAAAGTGTGCAAGACAAAAAGAAACACTACCTGCCCCCCCCCCCAAAAAAAATAACACAAGTTTTGTTGAAATCGGTTGAAAAATGTAGGAAATCCGATCCCATATATAAAGGAACACACACACACACACACACACACACACACACAAACAAACAACCTGGGTTTTATAATAAGTATAACTCGATATGAGTTGTCCCCCTTTCATTCTCGCGATGCCTCTTAATCGTGTTTTCAAACTGATTTCGTGCAAAAACAATTGTGTTTCTCCAAATTTTGGCGCTGTTAGAACCACTGCAAGGTAATTTTACGCAGTTCTGTGAAGTTTTGTTGAAATCGGTTGAAAAATGTAGGAAATCCGATCCAATATATAAACGTACACACACACACACACACACACACACACACACACACACACACAACCTGGGTTTTATAATAAGTATGATTTCTTGGTTTGCATTCTTTTATATTACTTATTTATTAATTTTTATTCATATTAAGATTTTTTTAAAATTTATTTTTGTTCGTTTTTACTTTTAGTGTTTTAAGAAACGTAGTAAAAATTAAGAATCTATATTTCTGAGATGAGGCATTATGTACAATATTTACATTATTCGGACTATTGTCGTCATCTTTGTCGCCATATTTATTACAACGTTTCGGTCGTTGTACGCACCGGCCTTCTTCAGGTGGTTAGAATGTGGAACTAGAACAGTCTACCCAAATGAACGAAATAAAGGGTTCAGTTCGACATTCCAACGACCTGAAGAAGGCCGTAGCGTATAACGGCCGAAACATTGTAATAAATATGTCGACAAAGATGAGGACAATAGTCCGAATAATGTAAATAGTGTAGTAAATATTCGTTTTCGTTTCTACATTTTGGGCTGAGGTCTGATCGTTTATTTAGTAATTTGTGATGGTCTGAGAAGGTAATTATAGCTATTTTCTCCTTTGCATTCGGATCCACAATTATTTCCACTCAATAGCTCCTAGTATAATCTGAAACATAACCGTTACTGCCCACCTGAATAACCGTTAGAAGAATCTTATAGACCTACCCATAATGCACCAGTGACCAGCATATATAACACAACGCACGTGGCCTGACGATTGCGTTTAAGCATAAAACAGACTGTTGCCGCTGGGCGTTGACCTCAATGTCCACTAATCTATCTATCTATCTATCTATCTATCTATCTATCTATCTATCTATCTATCTACATGCACACGAACGAGAGATGCTGGGAATTTAAAATTACATTTTTTATCTAGATTTAATTTAGTTTCTTTTTCTTGTAACACGTTTTGTTCTTTAGGGTTTCATCAGACTAGATTTATGTTGGTGCGATTACGCATGTGCACGAACGAGGGATGCTGGGAATTAAATTGTTTTTTTTTATTCTAGCCAATTTCATTTAGATTCATTTTCTTTTTCCCTCCATCACTTTTTTTTAGTAGATATCCCACATTTCTCGTTCGTGCGCATGCGTAGTGGCACCAAAATTACAAATTTAGTCCGGTGAAGTTCTGAAGAATGTAACGCGTCACAAGAATAGATTTTTCACTTTGTCATACATTTTTCCTCAATATAGTTCTTGACATTATATATATATATATATATATATATATATATATATATATATATGTGTGTGTGTGTGTGTGTGTGTGTGTGTGTGTGTGAGAGAGAGAGAGAGAGGATGTATGGGCAAATAAATATTTAGTGTTATTATATGAAAGTTAATTAAACACTTGCGCAAGAAAAATGTCTATATAAACATCAATTAACGCATTGAAATTGTAAGATACTTCTTTTTTCCTTGAATGGTACGAACAAAAATATTTAAACATTTTTCTTTGTAATGTTTATCATAACAATAAGAAAATATTCTTCGTTAATAATCTTCGAAAGTCTGATAAAAAAAGAAAAACTTCTTTTAGTCTGCTAAGAAGAGTGTTGTTTACTTGCAATGAATTTAAGAAACTTTATTAAATTGGAGGTCATCAAAGTTGTGTCTTAATTAACTGACAGTCATTATCGATGCAGATGTAGATCAATTTGGTCATTAGTCGAAAAAATAAAATTTTCTGTCTTATACACAGATTAAAGTCGGGCATCGCGTTAAATATATTTTCATTCGATCCTGATATTTACATGAAAGTTAAATATTTTTTGTTAGAATAAAGATTTTTATTTAATATAGTAGGGAGATAATCGTGAAAGAATCTACAGATAATGTCAAGGCTTTAGTCAATAGGTATTATCTTATTTCTGATAAGTCCCTACCCTAAAAAGTCCCAAAATAAAATTAGAATACGGTTAAAAGTGTCCTGAGTGCCGAAGATCGAACCTCCAAATATTCTGAGAATTAACTTAACTGGAAAGTCAAATCCAGGACTCTTTTGAAAGATCTCTCAGAGGTATGTAGAATTTTTTAACTCCTTTCCCGCCAATTGTTTTGGGAAAAAGGTTGCATTTACAAACGAATTTTTTATTTGTTTTAATATAGTAACTAAGAAACTAAGGTACATTGATGTACCAGATCGTTGGCTAACACATGTCCCAGACGGATGAGTTGACAACTGGATTCGTTCCAAGCTCAGAGAGCAATAAAAAGAATCAAGATCGACATCGTCTGCAGGTGTTTTTTGAACGGTATGTTTTGGACGTGTTTATTCGTCCATATATGAAAAAAGACACTTTCGGAAAATCTATATAAACTTTTATGACGGAGAAGGTTTTAATTCTTGTTTGAATAGTGATTTCATTTTTTTTTCTTTCTTTTTCTAAGAAGTATGTGCCTCTGTTAATCTTCCGTTTTTAATTTTTTTCTTCTGTTCTCTTTAATGTCATCTTTCGCAGTGGTATCCGAGAGTTTAAATTTTAGTTTAAATTTCACGCTTGAAACAGTCATCATTTTGATTACAATTAATCTGTATATTTAAGTCATCGTGTTTTTTCTTTCTTTTCTTTTTTTTATTGTTACTTGCCTATTTGACATTTTTATTTTTTTGTTGTTTTTTATTTTGGATGTTTTTACTTCTTCCTTCTTTTCCCTTTATTTTATTTTCTCCGTTGCTATTAATTAGCAAACCTTTTATTTCTGCCCTTTCCTTTAGATTATGCTTAAAAACATTGACGCGACAATAGTGAAGTAAGTTCTACTAACGCTGATGCTTTAGTTGGTAGTAGACACAGAACTTATACTAAGTCATTACTTAATATGAATTCTTTTGTATTTTATATGCTTCTTTTTACAGACTAATAGGTGTAGATAGACCCACCTATCGTCCAGCCCGCAATCCTTCCAGTCTATTGAACAAGAGTAGAGGTTTATTCCTTTTCCATGTTCTGGATATACCGATTATCTTTCTTCTACTAGGGTCACAATGATTTAACTGTCTTAACTGTTTGGTGATCAAACTAACCAATGTATGTGATGTGTCTATGATGTGGGTACCGGGTTGGCAGTTTGCTAGCCGCTGCTTCCGACTGGTCGTTAGGAGCCCGAACTCTTTGGTAGCGTTTAGAGAGGCTGCGCTGATCAACAGGCGCTTAATATCGGGGTATATGTAGTGCTATGTCATGCATGGGTTTGTGTCCCTGTATGTATTTCCGGTGGGCAACCATATTATGCTCTGATTTCAGCCACGCTCTGGCTGGTTTGTATTGCCATTGACGGCAGATAGTGACAGTTATGGTATTCTTTTCTTCCTCCCCTCAAAACGAATCCCATGGAAAACACAACAAAAAGAAATACAACTAAACCAGTAAAAAAAGAAACCCCTAACCCACCATCAACCGTTAGTTCTCCAATATTCGTGGTATCTGTTCCAACTTCTGCAGCGTTGAGCCTTTTTTCTAGGAATGGTCGCTGGATATCTTAGCCCTTTGTGAAACTAACTGCAACCAATTAATTTTTGGTTCCAGGTTATCTTCTCAGTTGCCGAAAAGATTACAGCATTCACTTTGCAAGGCCTTGGGGTTTACATCTGGGATAATCTCTCGATGGCCAGGGAACTGTCTCTCGAGGACCCAGACTACTATTTCATCGGTTTCCATCTTTCGTTACTAAAATCTGTAAGCTATCTCCTTTTCTTCTGTTGCCCTCCCTCTTTCAAGGAGTTCAGTATTTTAAGCATAATGGCTGACAGTATAGAAATGCCACGTTCTCTCCATCCATCTGCGAACATCTTTTTTTTTCGGCGACTTTAACCCTTTGAACTCAGACAACCGCTTTACCGGTGGTAGAGAAAATGACTCAATGCCCAGTCATCGGTTGAATGGTGGGTAAACAGTTGCATCGTGCTTTGCTCTTGGTTGTCTTATTTGGATAGACTGGGACACAAAGAAAGAATTCTGGCGATAAAGTGAAGGCATGCAATCATAGTCTCTCCTTGCTAAGTATGATGCCTATATTTTTTGTAACTATTTTTATATCCGCTGTGAAACATTACATACCAATTATTTGCGAATTTTGACTCAGGAGCTCAGGCAGAAGAGTTCAAATTGTCCAGGAACAGAGGAATCAAAAGCTTAATGCTCCCTACAACACGTGGCTTAAACATTCTAAAAGTATAGATTGTTGCCGTTATTCGGACATTAAATTTTTCCATTACCCTATACTTTACTGAAATTGTGGAATTCTCTTGTCGTGTCCCTAGCAAAAGCAAGCAAGAGGCTTTACTACTTGATATATTCCTTACCACTTCTGTCCGTTATTGCCAAACTTTGCAACACTGCCCTCTTGGTAAATTGGACCACTCTGTGGTAGCTATTGATATTTTGTTCCAATCATCTATTAAACAGGAACCCCGTATTCATAAGACCTTTTTCTGTTACCAGCATGCTGATTGAGACTCACTCCGTGATTTTCTTCGTAATGCCCCTTGGACTGACATCTTTAACCTCCCAAATGAAAATTGCGCCTGTGGGGTTTCCCTTTGGATCAAATCCGGCATGGACATTTTCATCCCTTCCCGAAAATACCAGGTGTAGTGTTAATCCTCTACCGCCCCTGTTCTCTCTAAACTGCATAATAAATGCCTCACTGCCTCCTGCTTCCCTGCCTGCTGTAAGTCATCGTCGGTTCTTCTACTTTTTAAGAACTCTGGTGAATCCTTCCATCCTTCCAGCTATCGGCCTATTAACCTTCTACCTCTTTTGGGGCAACCCATAGAGGCCCTAATCAATGATGAATTGATTCATCATCTCTCATCGTAGGTCCTTTTCTCAGACAAGCAATATGGATTCGTTTTTCCAGTTCCACTGCTGATATACTAATGATAATTGCGGAGAGAGATTATCATGCTGTCGATAAAAACGGTGAAGCCCGGTCTGTAGCAGGGGACATCTCGAAAGCTTTAGATAGGGTCTGATATACAGGTCTTCTCCACAAGCTGAAAATTTTTTTGAACTGATCCAGTCTTTTGTGAAATGAGTTTCATCCTGAACGGCCACTCGTCTAGATCCTTTCGTACTAGGGGCTTTATCTTTCGTCCTACTCCGTTTTTAATTTTAATTAATGACCTTCTCAATGACATCAGCTCTCAACTTGGCATCTACACTGATGACACAACCATTTATTCCTGCCTCGAGAGTAAAGCTGATCAGACAAAGTCAAAATGACATCCGTTGTCCAAAACGAACTCAAGTCTGTCGGTAAGGCAAAAAATGGCTTGTTACTTGTAACGTCTCCAAAATTAAACATCTCTCCACTAATCATCTGAGATACCCCTCTCTGCTTCCCATCAGCATGGTTGATGCTAACCTCCAGGAAAATGACTTGTTGCCCCTTGTCAGGCTAATGTTCCAAGCTGCCATGAAGTGGGGAGAGTATATTGAATTAATTTCTAGGTCAGCTGTTAAGAAGATTGTTACACTGGGACGTGCGAGACAATCTTTCTCTCCAGAATCTATCTTATCTATACGTCTAGAATTCACCTACTCTTAGAATATTGTTGACACATATAGTACGGTGCTCCTGTTACTTTCCCTGAGCTCCTTGATTAAATTCAAAGAAGAATCAGCAATATTATTGGTCCTGCTCTGGCGGTTCGGCTTCAGTCACTTTCTTGCCGCCGTAAGGTTGCTTCCCTGTGTCTTTTCTATGAATACGTTTATGATAATTGTTCAGATGAGATCTTCTCTATGGTACCTAGACTTTATGAATTTAAGCGCAGTACGTGACCTGCGTCGAGATCTCATCAATTTACAGTTAAGTCGGTTTGATGTAACCGTAAGTTCTATGCTAACAGTTTATTTTATTGCACTTCTCGCTTTTGAAACTCCTTTCGGGTTCCATGCTTTCCAACCAACTTTAATCTGCAAAAATTTAAATGCAATATTATTCGCTATCTAATGTCCTCCTGATTATTCTTTTCTCTTTCCACACACACACGCCATACATACACATCTCTCTCCACCCGTCTCTCTCTCTCTCTATATATATATATATATATATATATATATATTAGGCTGGTGCAAAAATAATGACGTAATAATGTCGTTTTTTGACGTTAAAAAATACGTCAAACAACGACATTATTATGTCATTATTTTTGCAACAACCTAATATTTATATATATATATATATATATATATATATATATATATATATATATATGTGTGTGTGTGTGTATTTAAATATATGTAAATAACACAACAAAACAAAACAAAAAGTCTTTCTCATATTAGACTTTCCTAGGCTGAGTTTGAATTCCAGTCAGATCCATTACATTCACTTTCATGCTAATACCCTTGGGAAAGGTTTGAATCCTCCTCTTCTCCCCCAGCTATGGGTAAATATTAGGACAGACCGGGTTCTATAGATTTGGATGGCAACTGATCTACCGCAGAAAGAAATGGCAACCTAGCGAGGAAAAAGAAATCTGCCTCATCAGTCATGTATCAAAAGATACATGATCGCCTAAGCATGTATCACATATGGCATATAACTGACTGAGATTTAAATATGTTGCCCGACGATTTTGTTCAAATCTTTCAGAAGTCATTTTGATAAAGAATCTTGAGAATGAATTCCAGCCAATGAAAACCTCTATCTCCCAAAATAAACGAATTAAAAGGTTAACTATCGATCGATTATTTTGACTTAACATCCGGTATCGAATAACCTGGCAAAATTAATTAAATTCTATACCTTCACAGAGTGACAGAACGCGCGACTAATCCTTGTCAAATTGATTTGAACGCCTGATAGACATCGAGACAAGCTGTGTAGGTGTTATTTAAAAAGCGTCTTAATCAAGGATGAATCAACAGTAATATTTCCACCTCAGACGGCAGTAGTTTCAATGTAGAACCTGAATAAAAAAATGACTTTCTCTCATGTGGCATTTCTATAACAGACTGAACAGTTTAAGATTCGGCTGAGAAATAAATAAGCGCCAATATCAGTGTTTTAAATGTCTAGAAGAAAATATTTAATCATGCGAGTTTTCAAATTCATTTACACGTATTTCAGCTGAGGAATTTTATGATTATATATATATATATATATATATATATATATATATATATATATATATATATATATATATATATATATATATATATTCATAAAATTCCTAGGAACTGACAGCACAGGCACCAGCACATATGATTTGATTATAGTGGTGAAGGATTTGTGCAGAACCAATTACACTTTTTGAAGGGACAAAAACAGAGAGCTGGTGCACTACGTGCCACAAGGTCCCCAAACGGCCCTCCTCAGGTTTTGAATTCAGAGTTCTCTTTCTCCTAGACCAGTTGTCATCCAAGGCTGTAGAACCCAGTCTGTCCAATTATTAGGTTGGTGCAAAAATAATATCGTTTTTTGACGTATTTTGTAACGTCAAAAAACGATAGTATTTTTGCACCAACCTAATATTTACCCATAGCTGAAGAGAGAAGAAGAGGATTAATATTTTTAATGAATTCGACTGGAGTTCCTAACTCGGCTCACCGATTCCTCAATCCAAGCCGAATATATATATATATATATATATATATATATATATATATATATAGATAGATAGATAGATAGATAATCATGCTAGATATATGGTTAAAAGTGCTCAATATCAGACAAAGAGCGTATGTAAATGCAAACGTGGACTGAGATCAACATCAAGCCTCAACAGTTACATGTTTTAACGCAATCTTCGAGCCTTGACTATTTATATAGGCTGGTCAATGGCGCATTCTGGATAGTAAAATCTATTGTATTATTCTGATGGTTATTGGGTAGGAAGTAACGGTTATGTTTCAAATTAATCTCTATAGATAGAAAAAATTCTGGATTCGAATGCGACTATTTTATAGTGTGGTTTGTTCACTTTTACTCATTATTTATTATTGATTACTTAATTATTAGTTGTTGGTTATTATTATTAGATTTACTTATTTGTTAATCTGTTTATTATTTGCCTATTATTTCTTTATTATTTACTTATTATTGCCTTATACTAAACAAATAAGATAACCAACCTACAAAAAAAGAAATAAACAAAAAATCTGAATCAATAATAAACGAATTGAAAAATAAGTTCAAATTGAGAATAAGGTATTATTAGGAATAGCATCTTAAACTGAAAATAAGGTCTCAAAATGGGAATAAAGTACAAGTGGGGATAGGGTCTCAAACAGAAAATAAGGTTTCAAACTGAGAAATAAGGTCTAAATCTGGAAATAGGCAATCAAACTGAAAATAAGCTCTCAAAGTGGAAATAAGCTCTCAGAGTTGAAATAAGCTCACAAAGTTGGAATAAGCTCACGAAGTTGGAATAAGGTCTCAAACTAAAATAAGGCCTTGAATTAATAAGCTCTGAAATTAGTTATAGGGTCCCAAACTGAAAATAAGTTCTCCAACTGGAAGTAGGTTCCCAAATTCGAAATAGGGTCTCAAATTTGGAATATGATTTCAAACTGAAAATAAGGTCTC
>OZ010600.1:36601518-36609018 GCA_963932145.1 Acanthosepion lycidas | reverse complement strand
GCTTCAGTGGGTAAATGTCTGGTCTATCTTCATTTATCGTGGTTGGGTAGGATTAGTGAATTCTTCGCCAAGCGTATTTCATGGAGTTCACGTGAGTGTTATTTTGCAGCCAACGTTCGTGTTGTCTTTCAAACTAAGTCTGTACTTTCATCTATGTGTAAAGATTTATTATTATTTACCATTTCAAATGTAGTTGTGGATGCGATTACATAGGTAGAACGACACAGCGGTTGGACGTTAGAATTAAACAACACGTACCTGCTATAATACTGAATGAATTTTTTTCTTTGGGCGATACCATTCGTAATACGTATGGGTCTTCGATTGCGGATCACTTAATAAAGAATCCCACTTGTGCGATGAATTTCAGTGTGAACTGGTTTTTCGTTTTGGCCAGAGCACACTCATTATTCCATCTTAAGGTGTTGGAGACGTTGTACATCAGATCTAGGCGACATGCTCTTTGTAAACAAAGAGATTGTTTGCTTGGACTTGCCGTGCTGCGCTTCTAGCATCTTTGTTGGTATAATTTTTATAATTATATATTTTTTTCTCCCTGTCCATTCATTCACGTCATCCATGACAGACTTTTTTTTTCGCTTCATAATTTGTGTTCCCCGTTAACAATTCTGATGAGAGGGGACGAAACCGGCCGACTGGTGTGTGTGTTTTTTGTTTTTATTTTAACTCTATCATGGCCTATAATATAAAATTTCTTGCTTTTTATGCCATAATACGTTTCTGTACTGTTTCAAACCTATATATATATATATATATATATATATATATATATATATATATGTGTGTGTGTGTGTGTGTGTTTAAATCGCTAGATGTAACCGTAAGTTCTATGCTAACAGTTTCTTCATTCGCACTTATCACTTGTGGAAATCACTTCCGCCCTCTTGTTTTCCAGTTAACTTTGATCTTCGAAAAATGAAATAGTAACGCTGCAGATTCTCCTTTGAATTTTATCAGGAATTTCTAGATGTGCATCAGAAGCATCAAACCAGGCGTGTCAGCAATTTTCGATGTGTGGACATCTAAATGTGTAAAATAGATTCTGTCGAGGTAAATTGTTTAGCACTGCATAGTGAACCGAGTTTCCTAGCAGCCGATTTAACAAATGATTCAATATAATCGTTACACTCCATGTCAGTTGAAAACATGAGACGAAGATATTAACGATTGTTCGTATTTCATATTTAAATAATAAAACCGAGTTAATGCAAGAGAAATGTCACTCAATAAATGTCGTCTTTTTAAACAGCTTTCCAAGTCGAAACGTAGAATAGCTACGGGGATAGCTATCTGTCTGGATCCGGATAAGCTGCGTGTTTATAGTAAGGAAGCATAGACGTAAGTTGAAGGGGACGAAGATTAGGTCTGGATTTGCGATTGGTTTGTGAAGAGGACTCATGTAATGACCCTTGCTTAATCCATGACGTTCGATTAATCTATCTCTTTATCTGTCTACATTAACCTACCTATCTCCGCACATACATCTAGGCTGCTTGATGGGTGAGAAAGTTGCATCTTTGTATACAGCCTCTATATTAGATGTTCAAACTTAGGGCGGCACGCTAAATCTGAAAACAAATCAGCCCGCCCAACGTAGACTTTTGACGCAACACAATCTTAGTTCGCTTAAATAAAATTAATTTTAAATTTAAAATTCTTCAATTAGCGACAGTATTATGTTTTGACCTATTTCAAACTACGTCGTTTTATTGTTCCTTTGATATCTCTTGCTTTTTTGTAGCGGGAAGTTTTGAATCATTTAATTTTTCCATATCAGCCATTGTTTCTTGCCCAATATTTTTCTATGGTTAATTGTTCACTATATTGAATCAATTCTCTTGTTTCATTCTTAACATACTTTCATTCAAGCTACTATATAATATTACTATCAGCATGGCCCGGCGTTGCCCGTGCTTGATTAAAAATCGTAGAACTCATACAGCAATCGCTATCACTTGACTTAAAATATTTTTGCCCTTCCTTGCCTTTAAAGGGCAGCTTTGCCGTGCTGATGTTGCTACATGCCTTACTTATTGCCTATCTCACACTGCGAATTTTTTCTAAGCTCTATACTAAACATTAAATTTGTTACGAAAAAAGAACTAAACAAAATGATCAGCTTTAAAAAGGGACTCGTAACTGGAAAAACCGAATGAAAAAAGAATGTTAACAACAAATACTTTTTCACACCCAAACCCAGTTCTGCGGAATCAGAATCAACGTTGATTTTAAGCAAGTGAATGAGCCAATTGGAGTAAAGTGCCATGCAGATTTAAATTTTTCCCACTTGTGACGAATATCAATTTTTTTGCATGCTAGTTAATATTTGTGTCAGTCAGCTGTTGGCTCTCACGCTAGCCAATAGAATCTTCCTGCCTATTCGTGGCACCCAGCTATAGGCTCTCACTCTGGGCACTAGAAAATGGCCGCAAACTACATGAAAACTGCCGTAGAAGCATGAAAAAATCGATTATTTCCACTATTGATGGGAGTTGGGAAATGCAAAGTCGGTCTTGGCCTTCCCGCTAACTTGGAGCATGTGGGTGTAAATTTTGGTGCAAATCCGTCGAAAATTGCGGCCGTGCATTCGTTACACACACACGGGCGCGCGTGCGCACACACACACACACGCACACACACACACACACACACACACACACACACACACAGGGAGAAGCATCCTGCCTTTTATAGATAGAGATATAGTTTCTTTGCTTGTGGCAGAAAATATGATAATAATTTATGAAAACAGGAAATAAAATCTCAGTCATCGCGCTTCTAAATATAGGGTGCGGCAGAAATACATCCCACATTTTAACTCGTCACTCCTGTGGGACTGGTGAACCCAGGCAAGTCAAAATGATGCCTTCCTCTAGCTGATGTCTTACTATTGTTTTATCTGATAGGATCATGGCTTAGATCGATGTATATCGTGTGTTTGCTGTTGTAACGTTTTTTTTTAAAGACTGGTGAATCTGTAATTGTAATCTGTAATTGTAACAGAGAGATTGCTCATTTCATGTTATATCGGAATGATGATATTCCGGAGAGAAGATCGATACTGTTATGGATTGAAAATTTCATGGCTAGTAGTTTAGAGCTTAAAACAAATCTATCTGGATGGCCTCTAATTTCTCGAACTTTGGATGATGGAAAACTTTTAAAAAAGTCTAAAAAAGACATGGCGAATATAAGCCACCATTTAGAAGATGACATTTTTAAAACTAAATGAGGAAAAACTATAGCCCTTTGTTTGAACGACAGTAAAATTATTCTCTTAATAGCAATTACCTTAGTCGTTTTGTCAACCTTTAAAATGTAGGAATTATTTCTGTTGCATCCTGTGTAATGCGTATTTTAATAGCAATTGTCGCAGGTTTTTTGGAAGGCCACAGACAATGTTTACTTTAACAATTTTTTATGGAATATCACTTGTTTTAAAACAGACATTTTGTTTTAAAACTATTTTTGTTTGTTTTTTTGGGGTCTAAAATTGTATCCTTGCATCGATGTCTTCGCGCTTTCAGCCATCATTGATCATTTTCCAGAACATGAATTTTCAAATTAAGATTTTGATATACTAGAAGTTTGTGTTTTTCATAATGTTACAAAACTTTTTCTTTTTTTTACCAACGTTGAGGTATGGTTTAAATTCATAAAGATCTAAATATCAAACAAATACAATCACGTTTTCTTGAACTCCAAAACATAAAAATTCATGTTCGTGAAAAGGACCAAAAGTTGGTTGACAGTTCTAGGACTTATACGGGTCGATAATTTTTAAACACGCCAGATTCAAATGTCCAATTAAATTGTACGAGAAAAAGAGAAAATTAGTTTTAGAAATAACTTGTTGAAAGCTTCTTTTTGATTTGTCTTCAGTAAAATTTGCTGATATAGATAGATACATATAGGGCAGGGTTTCTCAACCAGTGGGGAATTCTCCACTCGTGGGGAATTTCGAGGTTTCGGGAGGGGGGGGATTGGGGCCACAGATTGGCAAACTCAAAACGTGAACTTTCGAACTCCCCAAGGCGGCACAACTCGCAATGTGCATCGGTCCGAGCAATTGAGAGGTTACGCTGGGTTTTCTTTCCGCAAGCTCTTGTGTTTTTTGCCACTACAAAAATAATCCATGTAAATGCATATATACTAATATGGAAAAGAATGAAGATTTTCAATAATATACGCATATTAGTTGGAATGCACCTTTTGAGTTTGATAATCTTAGAAAGGGTATGGAATGACATTCTGGCTTATGGTGAAAACAGTGCTTCGTGCAAAATAGGTTGATACCACTTATATCCGAGTTTTTAATTGTTTTGATGTGCGATATTACCTACAAATACCAAAAACTGAGAGAAAGGGTAGCTAATCTCATTATAAAAATTATCACAAAACTTCAAAAACAGTTTAAAAGTTTAAATAATGTAAAAATAGAGAACTATGTTTACTTCAGTAACAGAATTCTAGTAAATAAAAGGTAAAAAATATCTCCGAAAATATATTGACGAAACATTTCAACATTAAAAATCACCCTCTACACCACCAAAAAAAATAAATCCATTAATCCTTTAGAGATTTCTTTGTTTACGTTTCAGACACGAAACTGAGCAGATATTAATCTTTCGAGAAAAAAGAACAATCAGGCTGAAAAGGATGCAATTTCATTAAAATTTCAGTGAAAATAGAAGCCTACTTACTGCATCGTTGTCCGTGGCCGGGCGGTAAAGCTCACTGGATCTAAACAGTGGTTTCATCCTTAAAAAGAAGGATGCATATTTGATCTCTGCTGAGAAACCCATTCTATTTTTTACAATGATTTCTTGAATGTGTAGGCCGAGAGACGTAATATGCATAGTTTAATAAATTAAAAAAAATGGGTCGATTATTTTTTATAAGGGCTATTCATTATAAGAATGTTTAAAATATTAGGTTGGTGCAAAAATAATGACGCAATAATGTCGCTTTTTGACGTATTTTTTAACGTCAAAAAACGACATTATTACGTCATTATTTTTGCACCAACCTAATAATAAAAATGTCGATTTAAAAATAAATCCATTCTTTAGAAAAAATATACTGGACTCTCTCTCCGTTTTTTACGCATGAGTTTATAGCAACCGACTATTCGCACATATGATTTGATTATATAGGGGAAGGTTTGTGCTGTTCCAACCACACATTTTGGAAGAGGTGAATACAGACAACCGGTGCACATAGTCTCAAAACGATATACCTCAGGTTTTGAATTTAGAGTTGTCCATCTCCTAGACCGGTTGCCATCCAAGGCTATATGACTCAGTCCTGCTATTTACCCATATCTGGAGGAAAGAAGAGACGGATTCATATCTTTCTCAGAGATAATGTAACCGACTAAAATTCGAATAGTGTGCCCCATATATATATATATATATATATATATATATATATATATATATATATGTGTGTGTGTGTGTGTGTGTGTAACGTAACGTAATGTATCATAACGGCATCCGTCTGTCTCGAGATACGATGGAGTAGCGTGGTGCGCTACGAGCCTGGGCGGGATATATGGAGAACTAGGGCTGCCCAGACGTGTAGCCCCCCCCCCCTCGGCCTTGCTAGCAGAATCCAAAGGAGAGGATAAACCGATACAGTTTGGTACCAACGCGGCTGCGGGAGTTGCTGGAAGGTAGCACAAAGTGTCGTCTATCCGCCTTCGGGGCACCACTCCGAGTTTTGGATTCAGAGGTGTCCTTCTTCTAGACCATTTGCAATCCAAGGCTATAGAACTCAGTCTGTCCTGTTATTTACCCATAGCTGGAGGGAGAAGAGGAGGATTCACATCTTTCCCAAGGGGATTAGCACGTAAGTGAATGTAATGGATTCGACTCCGATTCCTCAATCCAAGCCGCTATCCATTACTCCACCGTGCCTCCTCATATATATATATATATATATATATATATATATATATATATATATATATATATATGCGTGTGTGTGTGTGTGTTTGTAAATCATTTTCAGATAGAGTGTAAAGGAACAAAATGAATAAAAAGACAAAAGGAAAAACTATTCTTATTCGACGCGTTCCGTCCCCTAATAAAGTCCCTTAGAGGACTAAACGCGTCGTCTAAGAATAATTTTCCTCTTTTTTGTCTGTTGATATATATATATATATAGTGTATCAAAAATTATTTTACAAAATTTAGTAGCGGGATACTCATACCAAAACAAGGACAAAAGTCCATATAAAAATATGTCCGCAAATCCTTTGTTTTTGAATTATTAAATTTACATTAGATGGTTCTGTCTTGTTATGTAGACTAGGTTACATTTGTCATTCTTGTACATTTGTGGCTGTTTTCTCTTCAACGTTTAACATTTGTAGTACTGAGTTAACCGAGAAGTGTTTCGTTTAACAATGACAGCATATTCATATCGTGAGCAGACAGATATGATTTTTACATACGGCCACGTGAGTGATAATGGACGCGAGGATACATGGCTGTATCAGATTGCGTTTATAAAACAAAGGCAGTCGAGTTATTCAACCTTTGCTGTTATTTATCGTCGGGTTGATGAGACAGGATCCGTGGCACCACAAACTATGGATCGAGGAAGACATAGATCCACTCGTACACCTGACCACAAAGAACACATTCTACAGATTGTTCGGAGACGATTCAGGTATCAGCAAACGTTGTGGCTCTAGGATGTCGTGGTTCAAGGATGTCGTGGCTCTAGGATGTCGTGGCTCAAAGATGTCGTGGCTCTAGGAATTCGTGGCTCAAGGATGTCGTACACAAACTGTCAATCCATTATTTGTCTCTTCAGTTTTGTTTATGGATGAGGCAACATTTGGAAGAGATGGAATAACAAATTTACACAACCAGCATTTGTGGGTGGATTGGAATTTCCATGGTTCAATACAGGCTAGACATTAGCATTAGTTTGCGATTCATATGTGACCTAGAATTGTAGGTGACTTGTCTGGCAGGTTCATATGTTTTCTCAGCACGTCTTACAGGAGCTGTCTACAAAGACTTTATTTCCAGACCTGCTAGAGGATGTACGCCTGCTAATATGAAGACGCACGTGTTTCATGCATGATGGGGCTCCAGCAGGTTTTAGTCACATTATTCATGATGCACTGGCTGACATCTACCATGAAAGATGGATAGATAGTGGGGGACGTGATGCATGACCTGCACGTTCCCCCGACTTCAATCCTTTGGTTTATGCAGCAGATATTAAAATGCAAAGACGCTTCATCAACGTGTCATGGGGTTCCTGAGAAACCATTCGACACCGTGTGGGAGTATTTGAATGATCCTACTGGCGCATACGTGTGTAGAAGCAAACGGGGGACACTTTAAACATTTGTTATAAGTTGGCCTTTTAGATATATGTTTATATGGACATTTTACCTTGTTTTGGTCTCAGGAACCCAGTAAAAGTATTTTTGGGTTGTATCGTTGATTGTGCATTTAA
>OZ010600.1:36551518-36596518 GCA_963932145.1 Acanthosepion lycidas | reverse complement strand
ATTGACCCAAACATACCACAATGTTCCTAACACCAAAACAACACATTCTTACTTACCTTTTTCACTATATCCATCATAATACCTCATTGTCTCTATGGAAAACCATAATGAAGAGATCATACTAACAATTACCATGAAAGTATTTATAGAAAAAAACACAGAGAAGCAACTTTACCGTGGTGAAATGACAGAAATATACTAATTCCGGCTTTTTGTTTGTGAATACTTATAAGTGAAAAGCTAGGTCTTACACGTATATATATTTGATTATAGGTCCTTCATAGTATCTTATAAAACCAGTCCACGGATTCGGCGCCTATATAAAAGGACAACTTCCCATTTGCCAGAAATTCCCAAAACGAGGCTCTGATGTTCATGTGCCTTCACGTGGGCCTTGATCACAGTACCTTCTTTTACTTCACTTTATAATCCACAGGAGGAGGGAACTGTAATGTCCAACAAAATAGAGAAGATTAATAACATCCTTTCCGAGTATCCCTCGGCTAGCAGTCATATTTGTGGCGATATTAATATTCGTCCCAAAGATTGATTAGTCCACTCGACCAAAACCGATGAAGAAATCAGATTCTACCAAGACTTATCCATCACCTATTGATCGTTGATGATCCTACACATGTTCCCGATACAACATGACATTACTCGAACCTCCTAGGCCTCATCCTCACGCCCTGCATTGACAAACGCTCTACTGAAGTGTAACTTCACCTGGGCATTAGAGACAATTCATTGGTCAATGATAAATTTGATGTCAAAACAAACGCATGCCCTGATGTGCCGTTACATAGGATGGTTTTTCCATACACCATAGGTAACTGGGATAGTTTCAAATCTTACATAACTGTAGCTCCTATCTCAGCATTCTTTAACTATATAGCCTCCAGAACTGCTGCCATAATCTCTGAATGGATCCTTTTAGGCATGGACATTTTTATAACTGTTGTAATCTAGGGAAGGTAACTGAATAGAATAATCAAGATAGGTTGGTAATGAACGATAATACTTAGGACAAGAACAACACATATAAGATTCGCCAGTGGCGCGGAGAAGTAGTCAATTGCTCGAAGTGAAACAAGTAGATTCCACAATGAATCTTCAACTGCAGGATATCTACCAACCGCCTCACGCGGTCAGATGTGGCACAAGTCTGAATTTAATGTGGGGTATCCGAGCCTGTAGGCTCAACCAAAAATTCTCAGTAGACACCGTATAAAACGGGGTCGGGTAACTATTTCCCGAGACGAGACTCTGCTCTTCGACATAGCCCCGTCTGAATATCCTCTCTGCCCGGAGGCAGTGAGTTTGATCACCACGGCTGGAGACGAATATTCAACTGCAGGATATTTACCAACTCCCCTACGCGGACAGATGTGGCACAAGGCTGAATTTAATGTGGGGTATCCGAACCCGTAGGCTCGGACAAAAATTCAAGTAGACACCGTATAAAACGGGGTCTGGTAGCTGTTTCCCGAGACAAGACTCTGCCCTTCCACAGAGCCTCCTATGGGGATCTCCTCTGTCCGGAGGTAGACAGTTTTACCAGCACAGCTGGAGACGAATCTCCAACTGTAGAACAACATACAGTATTTACTACTGTATTTATTTGAATTGCGATATACCCATTATCGTCCGTAGGTTTGGTTTGGTTTGGTTAACGGCATATCAACCTCAATGGATTATTTAATGTCGACAAAATGTTTATTGTTTGTAATATTTTTTTTTTCAAAAATCTATTTCTGGTAATATTTTTTTCTTCAAAAATCTATTTCTGTTAATAATTTTCCTTCAAATATGTATATCTAGTAATAAAGATTTATAGCTCATAATTTTATAAAAAATGTATAGCTGGTAATATTTTTTTTTCAAAAATGTATTGTTGGTAATATTTTTTTTACAAAAATGTTTTGCTGATATTAAAACCTATTTTTACACCTTTTGACACCCGTTTGGAGGATTAACTATTTGCCCATAGCTAGGATCCTAACAGGTGCTACCCCCCAGGTCAGGGTGGACGTGGGAACACCAGCAAAGAGGTGGTTCCACGCTCCTCAAAATTTGATGAGAGGCCTTGCTGTTGGACGTAGTTTATCTTCTTACCCAGGATGCGGGTGTAGTTTACCGTCATATTCAGAACGGTCATCCATAAATATGCAACAACAATAACCTAGAAGATATCCCAGTAAAAATCGAATAGTTAATCCTGGTTACCACAGAATGTGCTCCAACCAGAGCTCACCTTAACCACTACGACAAGGAACGGTGCAGTAGGACACTTGCTGAATTCCGAACTTTCCGCAATCATTGCAAGAGAATTCTTGAAAATGCAAAGCGCAGATATGCACAAATCAGTCTAAGCTAAGCTCGAAAGCAATCGAACTTATTACAAGTGGTTTATAAATACCAGCGTATTAATTACTGCACCTTGATGCATCTGCATAATCAGTGATCTACACCGGAAAAGATCGAAATGCACGCATGAGCACTTAGGTAGTGCAGGTGCAGAAACGCCGGAAACGAAAACGCAACTCTGTCAGCCACCGATATCATCTACAGAAAAATCGAGACAGTGTAAAACAATAAGTTTATATGATATAAGTGGTATTTTTAGTATATTTATTTATTATGTTCATTGGCCCCGGGGAAAGAGACACGCTTGACTGGAAACATAGCAAGCCCCACGGGAGATGAAGTATTAAGGTTGTCAAATAACTTTAGTAAAAAAGAATTAAAAAATGATTAATACTGTTTATGTGATTTGCTTTTTGTAAAAGTTTGTTTACGCTTTAGATTTGATACATTTTAGGCAGATGACTAGAAAAGATATAGTCTTTTTGACAGGATTTCAACGTCTTCTTCAGTGAGAAGTATTGAGTGAAAGCAATAATCCAATGTCAACTCTACTGATACAATCGATGAAATAAAAATGGCTGGAGATTTAAAGCGTTTGACGATATTATATCATTCTAATATTAACTGAGGATGGAAAGTGCGACACTGAAACCCGAAGACGTATTGGGATGGCCAGAGATGCATTTCAAAAGCTAATCAGAATATTAAGAGACAGAAAAATCTCGTTAGAAACAAAGAAAATAGTATAGTGATATCTGTCCTCCTTTATGGCAGCGAATAAAGATGAAAAAAGACTTGAAACAACAGAAATATGGTTCTACAGAAAGATGCTGAGTTTTGCAGAGAATGTAAACAAAAAGAAAACTTATACTTAGAATCAGAAGGAGTTGAAATTTCTGGGACACATAAGGAAAGGGAGCAGTTGAAATTTCTGGGGTACGTTATGAGGAAGGAGGGCTTGGAAAATCTGATACTCACGGGATAAATAGAGGGAGAGAGGAAAGCAACGCGTAACATGCTTGATGAGCTTGAGATTTGTTCAAGCCCATCAAGTATATTATGCGTTGCTTTCCTCTGACGGAACAGGGTTTGGAAGAAATAACAAAAAGACAAAACTTATTAAGAGCTAC
Source organism: Acanthosepion lycidas (assembly GCA_963932145.1). Lineage (NCBI taxonomy): Eukaryota > Metazoa > Mollusca > Cephalopoda > Sepiida > Sepiidae > Acanthosepion > Acanthosepion lycidas. The sequence continues at coordinate 36,593,021 of OZ010600.1, read as the reverse complement.
AAAAGACAGGAAGATGTGGAGGGCCATGATCGCCTACGTCCTGAAGAGACACAACACATAAAAGAAGAAGAATATTAACAGAGCTATTTCAACAAATAACGTTATCTCAGCAATCAGAAATAGGTATTGAATTATTGTTATATGATACTTTGTCGGATAGAGACGTCCTTTTTGGTTTTACTAAAAGAGATCAACATTATAAAGACTGATATAACAATTTACAAATAAATAAAATAATAGTCATTTGAAAATGTAACACTGAAAGCCGAAGACGGATTGGGATAGCGGAAGTTGACGAAGTACTAAGAAGCAGGAAAATATCGTGAGAAACAAAGACAAGAGAACTGAACTGTTATGTAATATCAGTCCTCCTATATGACAGTGAATGTTCGTCAATCTCCTCAGAGATAAACAGTAGCCCTGAAGCCATAGAAATGTAGTTCTACCGAAGGAGGGTGAGAATACAATGGACCGGACATGCGAGCAACACCGAAGTTCTAGATACAATGGCAACAAGAAGCACACATATTTAACATTTGAAATTTCGAAGGCGCATAAAAATTTATTTATGTTTAAAAATAAATTTTATTTTATTTTATTATTTATTTTATTATCTATTTATGTTTAAAAATAAATTTTCTTTAATATATTTATTTATGTTTAAAAATAAATTTTTCTTTAATATATTTATGTTTAAAAATAAATTTCCATTAATATATTTATTTATGTTTAAAAATAATTTTCCTTTAATATATTTATTTATGTTTAAAAATAATTTTCCTTTAATATATTTATTTATGTTTAAAAATAAATTTCCATTAATATATTTATTTATGTTTAAAAATAAATTTCCATTAATATATTTATTTATGTTTTAAAATAAATTTTTCTTTAATATATTTGTTTAAAAATAAATTTCCATTAATATATTTATTTATGTTTAAAAATAAATTTCCATTAATATATTTATTTATGTTTAAAAATAATTTTCCTTTAATATATTTATTTATGTTTAAAAATAAATTTCCATTAATATATTTATTTATGTTTAAAAATAAATTTTCCTTTAATATATTTGTTTAAAAATAAATTTCCTTTAATATATTTATTTATGTTTAAAAATAAATTTCCTTTAATATATCTATTTATGTTTAAAATAAATTTCCTTTAATATATTTATTTATGTTTAAAAATAAATTTCCTTTAATATATTTATTTATGTTTAAAAATAAATTTCTTTTAATATATTTATTTATGTTTAAAAATAAATTTCCTTTAATATATTTATTTATGTTTAAAAATAAATTTCCTTTAATATATTTATTTATGTTTAAAAATAAATTTCCTTTAATATATTTATTTATGTTTAAAAATAAATTTTCTTTAATATAACTAATAGTTTAAGAATATATTTTTTATTCTATAAACTTTTATTAAACTTTTTAATTCCATTTTCTTATACATTAGAAGTATTAGGTTGGTGCAAAAATAATGACGTAATAATGTCGTTTTTTGACGTATTTTTTAACGTCAAAAAACGACATTATTACGTCATTATTTTTGCACCAACCTAATAGTTATCTTTTTAGTAAAATAATACTTTTTGAGTTTAATTTATTGCTTTGAGTTTTTTAAAAATTTATTACATATTTTTATGTCATAAAATACATAACCACACTGAATATGATCTTTCAGAATTATTCTGAATTTATTAAAATATATTAAAATAACGAAGTTGCTGGTGCCAAATGATAAAGAGTTATTGAATTTATAACGATAATTGTGTCCACTTTAAGTTCTTCCTTAATTATTCAATGCAATCCAAGTGATGCTTGTATTCTTAATTCTTTCCGTAAAGTTTTTATTATTCTATATAATAATCAATTAACAATTATCAATAATTTAAGAATGCAATCTTTTATTTTATACGCTTTTGTGAAACTTGAGTAGAGTTTATGTGTCGAATAATCAAAGGCAAGAAAGAATTATTTTCCTTTTGAACATCAATACAAAAATAATCTAACAGTTGCTAAATGGAAAAAATAAAATAAAATTCTTTTTAAAATGGTTCACACTTGAAGATGGCATTAAACTTAACATTTTATGATTCTTCAGACATGTCTTTATTTAATAAAAGAAACTCTTTGCAAAATCGGACTGATGAATTAAAAGTAATGTTTTTGTAAAATGAATATTAAGTGTAGATATTTTTCTGTCTATTCTGGGTGAAAATAACGTGTTTTATTAAATTACGCAAGCACCAGTTATCAAAAAGATATATATTGTTGGAGTTTTATGGAATGATTTTTGGTAAGATTTGGGACGAATTTTCAATATGTTCAGTAAAAAACTTCAATATGTTTAGTAAAAAAAAAAAAAAAAAATCAATATCTTTAGTAAAAAGAATACAATATCAAATTGCATATTTTCTTTTACTAAAATACCCACCCAATTTAAAATATTGAAAGGGTGTGAAACAGACCCACATAAATATCTCCACAAAGTTTTCTAACAGAAAAACTTATTCAGTCTACAATTCATACATTAATGAATGCATGCAATTCATTTCATTTTAATCAGATTATTCCCTGATTTTTTGACAAATATTTCAAAACAGGGGGTCGCGATTTTTTTGCTTTCATTTCAGTAAAATCTAGCATCCAAGTATAAGCAAGTACATAAGATAAAAAAAAATCTATGATGCATGGTCATGCCTGCTTTTTCAAACCAGATCGGATTAATCACGTGACGATGGCGGTTATCGTAATTATTAATATATTCTGCAAGCGTTATTCTAAGTAATTACAAATATTAGGGTGGTGCAAAAATAATGACGTAATAATGTCGTTTTTTGACGTTAAAAAATACGTCAAAAAACGACATTATTACGTCATTATATTTGCACCAACCTAATATTTGAAGATATTTGGTGTGTGTGTAAATGCTATTATTGAATCGGAAAGTTTGAAGAGGAAGAAATTAGTTGAAGAAAACAGACGATATTTAAAGCAATTAAATCTTTGCAAACAAGTACGGTCACTGCGCGGACATGATAAAGGAAAAATTAACCATGTCAAAGGTAATTATCGTGAGATATTTAAAGGCGGTAATACAACTAGGGGGTTGCAGGGAGCGAAAGTGAAAGAGTAGACTGAGAATAGGAAGGATTGAGGAAAGGAAAAAAGATGAATGATGTTCAAGAAGCCACAAGATGGCGATTGACGTTGAATTTAATTTTTTGAAGATTGTAGTTATCAGGGAAGCAAGGAAACGGAAGAGAGTTCCACATATGGGAAGTGCGAGAAAAGAAACTGATGGAGTAGAAGTGGCCCTTGCTTTTCGCTATTTCAACAGTAAACAGGTGAGACCTAGTTGCCAATCTAGTAGCACTCTTAAATTCATGTAGTCGGGTCATCAGAACAAAAAAACTCCTTAGAGCAGTTGCTATGGAAATATTTGTAGAAAAGACAGAGGGAAGCCGTGTTACGTCGGCGAGAAAGTGACTGTAGTCGAGATGCCTAGTCAGGATCGATTACATTACAGATCCTAAAATACTCCCCCCCTACCACGTTCTGACTTCTTTAGCTAATCGAAACCTACTGAAAAGTCGACATTTTTATCCGTAAAAGAATTTGGTTGCTTTACTAAACTGCATAGCGTCTTTGCTTTCAGACTTTTCTACCAAAGGAGTTAAATATTCTTTCGGAGTTTCAAATGCAATATAAAATGACATACAACGGCCGAAACGTCGTGAATACGACAATAAAGATGAAGACAACAGTCTGAACAATGTAAATAGTATAAATAGTTAGAATACCTCATCTTATATATATATATATATATATATATATATATATATATACAGATGATAAAATGGCATATTTGAAATTCATAGCGCAATACTTACTAAATATCAATTGTAAGAAGACAAAATATTTGTTTGTCAGAAATAGAAAAACCCAATATGCCAGCTACGAATTGGAGATGTCAAAATAAAAAAAAAAACAGCTATCACATCCAATCTGGTCCCTTCTGCTATGTATTTCGAGATTCTTGATAAAAAAAGAAAGAAAAAAAAACAATTTGCAATGTTATCATTCCTGACGTAGCATCTCGGCTTCAGTCACTTAACCACTACTGTAACATAGCTAGCCTGTGACTATTTTTTATAAATATTTTGATGGTAATTGTTCTGATGAGCTTTCCACTTTGGTACATAGAGACTTTGAGGTATTATAGTGGATGTAATGGTAAGTAAGAATGTGTTGTTTTGGTGTAAGGAATACTGTGGTATGTTTGGGTCAGTAATTAATTTTTAATTAATTTAAAATAAGACAAAGTGAAGACCAACCATCTATCCCCACCTTTAGCCTTGTATCACATTTTTGTATGAAAACAAAATAAATATTGCTTTCCACTTTAGTACCTTGACTTTATGAATTTAAGTGTAGTGCTAAATTGGCAGCTTGATTTCAGCATTTTATGGCTGGAATGGTGAAATGCAAGAGTAAGTTCTATGCTGACAGTTCTGACTTGTGAAACTCTTTTCTGGCCTCTTGCTTTCCAGTCAATTTTTATCTTCACAAATTTAGAGACAATGTCAATTGTTATCTTCTGTCTTTTTAATTCCTGTTCGTTTATTGTTCGCCCGCCTTAGTAGTGTATTTCTTTTAAACCTATTAACTCTTTGTATCTTAGTGGCTTTATCACCTTGCTTGCAGTGTTATCGGTTCTGATCTGGTATCTTTACTACAGTCACATTCCCATTTTCTTAAAGAAACTTCTCTGCGCCCTTTTCTATAAATATTTTCATGGTGATTGTTCTGGCCAGCTTTCTTCTTTGGTACTTCGACTTTACGAGTTTAAGTGCAACACTAGATTGGCAGTTAGATCTCATCATTTTATAGTTGAAATAGTGTTATATTGCTCGTATCAATTCGTAGTTCGGGTTAATAATATTCTAAAAGAAAACACTGGGAGACAAGATTAGTGAAAGAACTGTTTAATCAGGTGGATTAATATTACAATACAGGCAAATATCGTAGTTAGTATGACACTCTTTACAACTCCCTTCATGGTCGATGGAAGAGTCCACGTTCAATATTTTAGTATAGCGTCGTCTTTTTACAGGATAAATGGCTAGATATAATCGTAAGTTCTATGCTAACAGTTTCTTCTCTCGCACTTAAAGCTTATGGAACTCTCTTTCGGTCTCTTGCCTTCCAGTCAATTATGTTCTTCAAAAATTTAAATGGTCAGTACCGATAACATTTAAATACATCTCTAAATAGATAAGAGAAGCCCCAGACCAGATGTGACAGCAATATTCGACTGAACTAGCAGGACTCGTGTAAATTGCACGCATTTACTAATACATTTTTAAATGCCTCTGTCTGTGCTTTTCAACAGATAACCATTCCCAGATATTTATAAGAAATGACATAGTCTCTCTTAAAAATATTGAAATGTCCCCAGCAGATCGTTAAGTCGCGGAACATAATTTAACCCCTGCCTGTAAACAACTGCCTTTATCTAAGATGAGCTACCTACGATATCTCTCCGTGCCGCACTCTCTTCTTTTCTTTTAACGTTCCTCTCTCACTTTCTACGTTCCTCTCTCACTTTCTGTTTTATTTCCTATGCCTCTCTCTCTTTGTTTCCCTCTCAGTATATGTGATATCAAGCGTAACACACATCATACGTTGTTGCAAGTGTATCAATATATAGGTGGTTGTTATTGTAATATTTTGCTAAAGTTGCTCAAACAGGATTTCCATGAAGATTTTATAGATGTAGAACTCGCAAGGAGCTTATTCACTCATTAACTTAAGGCAGGCATGTCCAAAGTCTTGCCCGGGGTCCAATTACGGCCCGTACACAAATTTCATATGCTCCTCTCCATCCTTTGTCATAGAACATATCACTTACGGCTTGCCAGTATTGTCAATCAGAGTATACCAAAAGATGGCAGCCTCACTGTGTGGTCGCCTTCTGGCGGTGTGACCCTGACCTTATCGTTTTCCAGCCAATTTCTTAAGTCAAAGCCTTTGAACCAGACCACTGCCTTTGAATCCGACCTGGCCTACATACTGCAGTCCAGATCTCAGTATCACCCTTCCCATTAGTGAAGGCAAGTTATTTGTTTTCTTCATCTGAGATGAATAAATTCTAAAATCTTCGTGAATTAAATTTCTTTTGTGTTGGTCCAAATCAGTTATAAATATATTTGGACACTTGAACTTGTGTCACTTTATGTTTTCTCATTCTTAATAAGTTGAATGTTAGTGTTATGTTCCTATTCATAGGTTTTTAACTTAAAAGTTTATAGATAACATTAATTACCAATAATATGTAATGTTTAAGATTAGCCTGAGATATAGCTTCCTGGAAATTCTTTTTTCTCAGACATATTTTACTTCATCTTACATGGGCTCCAGTTATGACAGCTTGAGTGATTTTCGTAAGAACTGTTTAAATTTATTCGTCATCCATGTGAAGAAATGAAAATATGCTATTTGCAATAAATTTTTAATTTCAATTTAATGGTTCAAAGAATGCCAAACAGAATAGTTGGCCCTCTCGCATATTTACCTCATCAAATCTGTCCTTCTTTGAAAAAGTTTTGACACCTCTGACTTAAGAATTATGATTCACCAGATTAGGAGCTGCATTCGCTGGTTCCCAGTCGTCATGAGTTCAAGCGCCATACGAGGCTGGCATCCCACTCTCACACCTTCACTGTCGAAACTCCTAAATGTAGCCGTCTCTTCTACTCCAATAGCTTCATGTCTCGCACCTCTCGCCTGTGGAACTCCCTTCCCTATTCCTGTTTCCCTGTGAGCTATAATCTCCAGCTATTCAAGTGTAATGTCAATCGACATCTCCAGTTGCCTTGATCTATCCACTACCCTCATCCTTTCTTCTATCACTCCTATCTGATCTAAAACAGGAAAACCGTGAAATTTTCACAAGTATTTCTAGTTTGACATGTTACAGCTTTTGCAATCGTCATAATCCCTGTCCAGATTAGGATATACAGGTGCGGTTTTTATATTTTTGCCATTATTTAATGGTGTTTGATAACACTCCTACGTTTGTATACCTATAGAAATATTAGGTTGGTGCAAAAATAATGACGTAATAATGTCGTTTTTTGACGTTAAAAATACGTCAAAAAACGACATTATTACGTCATTATTTTTGCACCAACCTAATAGAAAGGATTTAACTATATAATGGGCCTATAATATGTTCACAAGTGTTGCATGTTGGGCCCAAACCGCTCCTTAAAATGAAAAAATAAACTAAGGATATTTGAGGAAGAATCTTTCGGGTTAATGTACTTCCATAACAGGGAAATAAAACTTTTACTCTAGGATAAGTCTAAAACACAAATTACAGGTCAGAGATACTAAAATCAAGCAGGTACAGAAATTTAAATATCTGGAAAATATTTTAACAGACAGAAAGATGCGAAGACATTTTGGGATGGTCAAAGTTGCATTTCAAAAGCTAAACAGAGTATTAAGAGACAGAAGTGTTACGTGATATCTGTCCTTTCATTAGGTTGGTGCAAAAATAATGACGTAATAATGTCGTTTTTGACGTAACGTCAAAAAACGACATTATTACGTCATTATTTTTGCACCAACCTAATATAAGGCAGTGAATGCTGGACAATCTCCTCAAAGATGAAGATGAGACTTGAAGTAACAGAAATGTGGTTCTATAGAAAGATCTTGAGGATACCATGGGCCGAACATGTGAGCAACAATGAGGTTTGGGAGAGAATGGAAATAAAGAGGAAACATACTTAACATCAGGAAGAGACATTGGGGGGGGGGCACGTAATAAGGGAGGAGTGCTTGGAAAATTTGATACTCACAGGACTGGTTGAAGGAAAGAAAGACAGAGGAAAGCAGTGTATAAAATACTTGATTGTCTTGAGTAAACTGATGGCGGAACAGGGTTTGGGAGAAATAACACAAAAGAAAAAACTTATCAAGAGCTACAAGGGACAGGGGGGGAATTGAGGGCTATGATCGTCTACGGCCTGAAGGGATACCGTACATAAAAAAAGAAGCCTACAATATAATATTCATCGAATAAATGCCTGGGAATAATTTCACATCTATTGAAGTTTTTCTTCTTTGGTATTTGACCTACTCTACTCATTTCGACCGTCTGGCACAAGATCACTTTATCTCAGAATCTAACTTTCAGTTTCATTATAATGTAATGTCACAGGCTCTATTTACCAACGATGGGACTAGGAGACCCATGGAAAATTATTTCTCCTTTTCCATCTGTCAACGAGTTGTGAAGTAACATTAATGTGAAAAAAATAATTATTTATATTTATTTAATTAATTTACATGGTGATTTTCTAAGCGTAGCTTAGATGTGGCACAAGGCCGAAAGTGTTGAGCACCTAGTGAGGATCGAACTCACTGCTGTCATAATTTATATAGGGATACATTCTTTCTGGCCATTACACCACATTGAAGCGCCTAATAATTTTCTAAGCGTAACTTAGATGTAGCACATGACCGAAAATATGGAGTACTCAGTGAGGATCGAATCCACTATTCAGTCACAATTGATCTAATGAGACAAGCGAAACATTACAGCAAAACTGTTTTGAAATTGTCACTTTTAAGACGAATTTTCCGTACATATGAACATGTAAATAGTTGGGTCACTTTTGGTTCGCTTACTCAAAAAAAAAAAAAAAAGAATTTTTTTAGGGTCTGTTTGCAGCACTGGTTTGTTTGGCAAACCAACTGCGATCGTATTGTGAATTTGATTCTCAATAGACGCTCAGTACATGTGGCCTTGTGTCAGATCTAATTGATAAATGGGCGTCTTGCTATGCAACAGTGCCTTCTAATCTACTCTTGCTGACTACTATCACCGTAGTGAGGTCGATTCTCACTGAGTGCTCCATAGCTGTAGTATTGTACCAAATTAAGCCCAGTAAACCTTCACATACACACACACACATGTACGTTTATAATCACGCACGCAAATACACAGACACACACACACACACACACGTACCTTTATAATCATGCACGCAAACACACAGACACACACACACACATGTACGTTTATAATCCCGAACGCACGCACGCGCGCGCACGCGCGCGCACACACACACACATGTACGTTTATAATCCCGCACACACACACGCACACACGCACACGCACACGCACACGCACGCGCAATTATAATTACATTGCCCATCCGAACGCACACATGTACGGATATAATCACGGACAGATAAGCAGTTATACACTCGTTACACACACTTATACACACATTCTCGCATATAATCACGCACTCTGCCACACACATACACACTGATATACACGCATTATACACACACTTTATTAACTTCAAGCAATTATTGAAAATTGGTTTTCAACAACAGAAATATATTTGTTGAATTTTTATTTGAAATATTTGCAAATTTGATTTCTTTGAAAGTAAAACTAAACTCATTACTCGATTTAAAGTACTGCTTTATTGCACAGTGAGACAAATTACTGAGGTTTAATATAAAACTCATTCTGAAATATAGTCTATTTAAAAATTGGGGTATTTCTAATTACTAGCGCTTCATAAAATGTAATACTTTCATTTTCCAAATTTCCTAACATAAATCAAATGATTTTCAATTATAAAATAGTAGTATATTTATTTAGTTTAAATATTAAGAATTGATAAATTGTAAATACTTCAATATTAAGAAGGCACGGTTAGCGGCTTGGATTAAAGAGAGTCGAATTCACAATATGCACAACTCTCTCAAGGGATTGACTGTTCGATATATAATGAATCGTCGATCATGCATCACCACCCGGTAAACACGATCACCGTTTTTCTTGGTGGTGGCAGTTGCAGGCCAGTCAGACCTTGGGTCATCTTTAAGACACTCTCTTCCGCTCCGAAATTCAGCTACCCACTTTTGCACTGTTGATAAAAGCTGGAACATCATCCCTTAATATTGTAACCATGTCATCATGAATTTCCTTGCGGGCTAAACCCTTTTTCTGCAGGCACTTGATAACACCACGATGCCAAATTTTGTTCATTTTCAAAAGAAGTCGCTACTAGTTACTTTTAAAGACTTCTTTAAACAACCAGATTCACTTTACCTGGAAAGAAACAACGCAGTTATTAATAAGAAGAGTTGAAATTAATCCATGTAAAATTTCACAGCTCTAGCATCACTCCTTCCTAGTCAGTTTATGAACTTTTCAGACCACTTTTATATATTTATGAGGGTTCTTAGATTATTCTAGCCAATATATATATATATATATATATATATATATATATATATATATATATATATATATATATATATATATATATATACAGAATGACAGAATCTGACACATTTCTGTTGCAATCTTAATATGAACAACGTCACCACCGTACCAAAATTAACTGAACACTCAGTTGGCCTCAGAGACAGGATTGTTGAATTTTATTTGGCATCAAAGTAGCTACAATTGGCTCAATAAGTTGTAAGCGGAAGCAAGATGCTGCTACAGTAAACATGGAAAGAACAGTGGCTCCTCTCAAAATCACGCAACGTGCTGCTTCGTGTTAGAAAGGCGGGAAAGCACGAATTGATTGAAGATTACTGACGACAGTAACGGTTTGCAATCATCAGGGGGTTAGCAAAATGAATTTTGTTCTTGTAATGAACATATCACTAGTTATGTAAAAAAATGAAAACAAAAAAATAACGCAAACATTATCAAATTCTTTAAACTTTGATACTGAAAAGATTGTTTAAAATAAAATTAAACGACGAAAAACACTAAAAAATAATAAAATTTACAAGACTGTTATAGTGGTCTCTCTCTCGTGACCATGGATTTGCGCCCGAAGAGTTATGCCTCAGCTTTTGACTCTCCAGGGCGCTGGCCTAGGCAGGTCTTTAAAAAAAATTTTTTTTTTTAAATGAGACTTCGGCAGTTGCCCATGCAGTACTTCTTCGCTCACTACACCCCACCGATGTTTGCCCAAAGAGAAGGCAAAGGCGAGTACAGCTTGACACCGGCGTCATCACAAGAATTGTTAGAACGAAGGTGAAGATAACATCAGGCTGTCTTAGGAATTCCGAGTTCGGATTTATATGCGCCTCGTCATGACTACATACAGTTTGAGTTGTACTTCTGCTAGACTGGTTGCTATGGCTACAGACCCCAGACCGACCTACTAATTACCCATATTTGGAGATTTTGAATTCAGAGTTTTTCCTTCTAGACCGTTTGCCACACAAGAACCTAGTGGGTCTTGCTATTTTATCCAGATCTAGTGAGAGAAGAGATGGATTCATACATTTCCCAAGAGTATTTTCGCGTAAGTGAATGTAATAAACTCGACTGGAATTCGAACTCGGGTCTTCAGTTGCTGAAGATAGTTTAGGTTTTAGAAGACTTTTAATTTGAAAAGTTTAATCAGCTGTAAGGTTATTTTAATAAAACTTTCGGAGTAGAATAAATAACCAGAGCCTTTAGCGCTAAAACTGTAGGGCTATAAAAATGGTTCGTAGGTGACAGCCCTCTTTTCCCCTCTTTGTCATTTTACAAAGGACCAATAGCATAATGTTTATCGGCGCGGAAAAAGGAATCTGTGTGCCAAGTTCAAATACCCCTGAATCTATCTCATCTCCCCGTAACTAGAGGTTAATAGCAGGGTAAACTGGTATCTCTAACTTTGGTTGGCAACCAGTCTGGGAGAAGAACAACCAGCTATGCATGGGGCTAGCAACTCCCAGCCTGTAAGAAAACTGCTTACTGGCGAAACCACAGCAACAATGCCTAGCGTGGGGAGATTGTGGCCACATTTTTTTACAGGTGAGTCTACAGAACATACATGCAATGTATACAAATTGGCCACCTGGAATCGGTGTAATGGTTAGCAAGCTTGTCTCGCTAGAACAATTACGACTGAGTAATGAGCTCGATTCTCACTGGGTGCCGCAAACATTCGTCCTTGTGCCGCATCTAAGCTACGCTTGGAAAATTACTATAATGCATACAAATCTGGTTTAATGCTGTTGCCGGTTTTCTAGCATAAAATAAAAGACTTGTTAAGCAAAGGATAATTCACCAACTGCCAAACAAAAACTTCGTATAAACGCTGAGCTGGTTCTCTGATATATTCTTTTATATCCTTCAGCTATTTCTACTTCATATTTTCTTTTAACAATACAACATATTTCTTGTGATTAATATTTGTGTTATATATATATATATATATATATATATATATATATATATATTTAAATTTAAATTTAATTTAAATCTAAAGAAAAACAGACCACTTTAAGGCTCCATTATAATATTTTATTTCATCAGAGACCTTTTAAATTACCCTGGATCATCAGACATCACTTCCAAAAGGTGAAACGAAAAATGAAATGAAAATTTACACTTTTGACGGGTAGTATTAAGTTTATGTAATTTAACAGACAGGGTAGCGAGCAGTGGTGTGAGAGACATGGTCGAGTTTAGAGAGGGTTTATTTGTATATTTCTTTCTACCATACTTAGTATTGAGGAAGGAGGGACCAGATATTGACCTATTTATTCGGTTAATTTAACGGAAATGATATGTTGAAAGGGAAGCAGAAAAGAGAGAAAAAGAAAAAGAGAAAAGGAAAAAGGGGGAATTAAAGAGAAAGAGAAATTTAGAGTTTATGGAGGAAGAAGAGAGCTGGTATAGTTTTAGCAATTTAGGTAAAAAAACAGATTTTAATGTTTGATAGTAATTGAAATGTTTAAAAAAAATCCACGAAGAAATTATATATATATATATATATATATATATATATATATATATATATCAGAAATGGTATATTTATGGGATAAAGTGCTCAATATCAGAGATAGAGCGTGTGTAAAGATCTATATTTATATATATATATATATATTGTAAATATGTGTGTAAATATATATATATATATATATATATATATATATATATATATATATATATTGTAAATATGTGTGTAAGTATCTATAGTTATCGTGTGTAACTTTAGCGTGTGTAAATATTTATTTATATATTGTAAATATGTGTGTAAATATCTATCTATCTATCTATCTATCTATCTATCTATCTATATATATATATATATATATATATATATATATGTATATATATATATATATATATATATATATATATATATATATATACACACACACACACACACACACATATATATATATATATACATATATATATATATATATATGTATGCGTATTTATTACCGACAGGTAATTTTTTTTTATTCCCAGTTGTTGATGGGAAGTGAGATATGAAGTTAGGAATCCCAGTTGCTTTTTCCACATGAGGATAAAATCCAAGTCCTTTTTCTCAAAAGAGGACAAAGTCCCAGTCTCAGAAATAAAAGTCTCTAATATAAGAAGTAACAAATTTAACATTGAAAATTCAAGCAAATTTTAATTCCAATCTTAAGGGAGATTATTCGAAATATTCCTTAGCTACAGTAGGCGCAAAGCTCTTGAAAAACGTGTAAGATTTGTAATGTATACAAATAAAGTTGACTGAATTTTATTTTCTATTTCCCATAGTAAATACGTATTTTCATATTTTTTTTATATCAGATTTTCAGGTTCTTCGTTTTTTTTGTTTTTTTTTTTTTTAAAAAATAACTCTTAAATTCGAAATCGGAAAATATGTTTTAGAAAATTGTCCAAGTTGCTTTGAAGTATCATAAACTTTTTGCGAGCTTTCAATGTGTCTGTTTAATAACATAGATTTGAGAATTTCGCCAAGGGAAATCGGGAACTATGCCAGAGAAAATCGTTGAAGTCATCAGAGTAGCTTAACTGACACACACACACACACACACACACACACATCGCACACACACACACACACACACATACCCATATATATATATATATATATATATATATATATATATATATATTCAATAGCCAGAAATATGCCCAGAGATCAGACGATTATGATAAAAGAAAAAACGCTATTAGTCAAAATTTGAACAACTTCACGGGGAAAAAATAAATCTGAAAAAAGAAAAAAAAAAAAAAAAAAAAAAAAAACGATCAAAGAAAGCAGATCCACCAGGGCAAAAGAAAATAAACAAAAAAAAAACCCCCAAAAAGGACAAACAAAAGAAACAATCCCCAAAAACAATGGTTAGATCAACCAGGCACCATAGACTCTACTCTAAATATATGGGGAGTGGAAAGTGGGGAGTGCTAAAAGTCACAATAAGTGTTTATTTTTTATGGTGTTGTGGATTTTTTAGGCTCTTGATAATTTTCCCCGCCCATCTACATGTACATATATATCGGAGAATATGATATATAATTTTTTATTTAACAGAACAATGTTAGGAAGGTGAATGACAAAGAGGTAAAAAAAAAAAAAAATGTAATACGTTTCGTTCTCTAGAAGTACTTCATCAGGCTAAAGTAATGTTTTTGTTGATGGATTTACATATTTGTAAGGAGTGTCGGTTATAATTATGCTTCCACAGGAAACGCTGAAGAAGTTTGAACACTGAAATTTAAAAAAAAATATGTATATCTAAAAAAAGTAAAAAAGCAATACCCAAGGTTTAAAATGCATTTTAAAAACATAAAAGTCTTTCTCGAAGTATTGATCTTAATTTTAATACCAAACTAAGAGATTTAATATTTCGAATAAACAAAATATTTTTCTGGATTTCAAACCAAATATAAGTTGATTGGAATAGTTTTTTTTTTCTGGTTATATATATATATATATATATATATTGTAAATATGTGTGTAAATATATATATATATATATATACATATATATATATATATATATACACACAAGTATATGATTGGTGTATATGGAATGAATTCCAATAACCAACAATTACTATTCTTAAAAGAGTGCTCATTTTACATTCAACGTCATCACTTGATAAGACACCGTATACGCATACATAAGTAAAAGCGATAAAATTCTCATTACTGAAATATCTATCAATACAGCATAAGTCTCCCTATTAAAAATACACTTTTCTGAAACGTTATTTTAGAAAAATTAGCTGATCTAAAGTTTAATCAATCTGTATTGGAAAATTGTTAATTACTTTTACTTTAAAATATCACAGAAAAGCATTTTTAACAAGGAGGTGCGTGGTTTCATGAGTTGTTGAAAAAATTAACTGTCAGAGAATGCATATTTTCTACGAACTTTCTCGAATATTCAGGTTGATAAATGTAATTAATACTGTTTATTAAAAAAACAAACAAAAACAAAAAACAACCGCCCCCCCCCCAAAAAAAAAACAGAGCATTTATTTAAATAATTTGTATCTATTAAAGTAACTCATAAAAAGAAAATATACTAAATAATTTTCGGACTTAATCCATTTCATAATATGTTGTCAATGTTTACGTTAAGGTACGTTTCGTGAGCAAATATGATCGTTAGGAAAAGATCGTCGAAGATTTGTTGTTTATAAACAATAATTTGAACTTTGCTAACCAGACGCTTCTCTGTAGTTGGGTGGTACAGCACGTCAGATTAAATGAATTTCGCATTTATTTACAATTTTGATTCATATCTTAGAAATTTTTTGAACATTCGGTCTGGTAAATGTAATTAATACTGTTTATTTAAAAAACACAGAGTATTTACTTAAATAAATTGTATCTATTAAAATGACGTATAAAGAGAATATATATATATATATATATATATATATATATATATATATATAATAAAAAGGCTTAAACATTAATATTCCATGGTCATAATTTATTCCATTGGAATCGTAAATACGATCCAATTCATCAGACCTACAAATTTAAAACGAAAACAGAAAAAACAACTCCGGAAATAAAAAATAGAATTTAGAGAGAGTGTAAGTATGAGAGAGAGTTGGACGAATGTTAGAGCTATAGGGACGGGTAACAGAATTGTGTATTTGGGCAGCAATCCATATTTTATGCAAGTTTGGTTAAAACTATTGACAAAGTGCTATGGTTATTTTTTAATATATTTTTTAACGTGTTCGTATATTTTTTTCCTTTTTAGCGTTGGCTTTTGTCTTTTTTCTTAATAATACATTATTTTTAGCCTTTTTGTACATGTGGATGATGCTATTATATTTGTATTATCAACAATTATGTTACGGATAGAGTTTGGTAAGTGTCCATGTGTATTTAAATGAGACTTAATTGAACTATGGCCTGGGAGATGTAACGTGAGTCTTCTTGTTAAACGTGTTGTAGTATATCCAATATAATTATTTACGAATTTGGATTGTTCAGGCACACAGGTCCTTAAGGTATATATGCAAATTGATAAATTATATTGGTTCTCTGTAATTACAGATTATTAATAAAAAAGAAAAAAATCAACATTCAATAATGTCAACTATGAACATGGCCACAATATTCTGAACTTATTTAGAAAATAAAATATTCCTATAATTCTAGCTACATACGTAAAGCAATCCATATTTTGAGTCAAAAGTAAAATAAAATTCATCCCTGATAATGGTCAAAAGTAGGCACCTCCACTGAATGTTTAAAATCCAACATTTAAAATTAAATTTTAAAAACGAAAAAGCATTCTTGAAGATTTCATTTTAGTTTTTAATTGAAAGCTAAATGATTAAATTTATTGTCAATTTTAACGCCTCAAAAACTAAACTACTCTCTATTAATCACCATAGAGATCCTTCCCTGCTCCCCATTAGAATGTCTGATAATCAACTTCTTGAGAGCAACTTCTTGCGTCTGCTCGGTCTCACGTTGACTGCTGACCTTGAGATGGAACAAATACATTGAGTCAATTGCTTCGTCCACCGCGAGGAAAGTTGGCTCTCTGCGCCGCGCCAGGAAATTTTTCTCCCCGGAATCGATACTTCAAATATACAAATCAACCATTCACCCTTGCATGGAGTATTGCCGCCATATATGGTCTGGTGCACCTTCTGTTTACCTCGTAGTTCTTGACAAGATCCAGAGGCGGATATGCAATATAACTGACCCTGATCTGGCATCTCGTCTACAGTTTCTCTCTCACAGACGCGCCGTCGCCGCTCTCTGTCTTTTTTACAGATACTTTCATGGTAATTGCTCCGATGAGCTGCTTTCACTGGTTCCCAGACTTCATGAATTCAAGCGCCCTACAAGCCTGGCATCCTGCTCTCACCCTTTCATTGTAGAAACATTTAAATGTAGCCGTCTCTTCTACTCCAATAGCTTTATACCTCGCACCTCTCGCCTGTAGAACAGCTTTCCCTATTACTGTTTCCCTGAGATCTATAATCTCCAACTATTCAAATGTAATGTCAATCGACATCTCCAGTTACGTTGATCTATCCACTATCCTTCTCCTCATGCTTTCTTCTATCACTCCTATCTGCTCTCGCTCCAAATCTTCAGCAACCCCCTCCATCCTAGTAGCCCCCCCCCCTGCTCGGGAAAGAAAAAAAAGTATTGTGTATTCCAGATAGAAATTATATAGATTGGAATATCAAATAATTGTTCGATTTTAAAAAAAAAAAATTTAAAAGCGGCCATTTTCTTAATTTTAAGAAATTTGTAAAAAACTTATTTATCGGTTTTAAAAATCTTTCAGAATTAAATTATAGATTTGTGACACGTTATTTGAGTAAAATTAGAAAATTTAAAGTTAAATTAAGCTGATTTGAAATAAATATTACTTACTTATAGCATAAAAAGCCAATATACAAGCATTTCTTAACGATGGGTCCTCTCTTTCTTTGATCTTTATTGATTTATCGAGAAGCTCTCAAGGCGATGACAGCTTTTATGGATGAGCAGAAATGGCATAAATTTATGAAATCTAAGTGAACGTATTTTTTAGTTTTGAACTTTTTTAACTAAAAATCAATAAAGTCAATATAGTTTTAAAGAAGCTTTATGAAATTTGTATTTCGTCTCTAGGTTCTTAAATTTACTACCTTAAACAAAAAATTAATTAATTGAAGTAAGACCCAATCTAAAATAAATACATAAAATAAAAATATTTAGTGGAATAGCGATTAAGAAAAGTAAAATTTATTTTCATATTTTGAAGGGATGATTTGCAAAGACGTTAATGATGAAACAACTGAATTCAAAGTGAAAAAATTGCAGTGCGTCAGACGACACTTAAATCACGTGATCTTTTTAAGGATTATGTATAGATTCCCATAGGCAGAAGTTAGGAAAGTTTTTTCACTAAAAATTATTTTAAAAGTATTTGGGTACAAGTCGCTTGTACCCAAATATTTTTAAAATAATTTTTATGTTATGAGCTTTTCATATTTTGATTCATAAATTTACTTTTCACTTATCGATATCACCAAATTGCATTTTTGAAAGCAATGAAGAATTTAAAACGATTTTTGAACTATTATATTATTATAATTAAAATTTTTAAAAAATGAAAAAAAAATTCTTGTAAAAATTCATTATTCATCGAAAATTTTTATATCTTCAGACAATAGTGTCCTTAATATAACTTATTTACAAAAGTAATTAAAAGCTTTTCTAATTAAATAATGTCATAGTTTTATTGCATTTTTTATTTTATAATTCAGAGCAGATTTTCTATGAAGCGTGTAACTGTTTTACAAAAAAATTGATTACTTTCTCCAAAGAATTCTGATTTTAACTAATAAAGCATCCCCACCCCTTTAAAAATTAATTTATCGAAATTTCATGAAATTAAGTAAGTGGGTATTAACATATGTAAAAAAAAAATACCAAGATTTTCTAAAAAGAAAAATTTATAAAATAATTTCATTAATTTCTGAATATGTTCTGAAAGTTTCATTAAAATCTGACAATTATTTGAATTTTGCAAGAAATTCCAAATCAAATATATATATATATATATTTTTTTCACCGGAAAAAAAAAACGCAAAAAAAAAAAAATAACCTTTATCTTTACAACGTGCTACAAAGGATTAAAAAATTTCAAAAAAAATAATTAAAAATACTTTGTTTTTTTTTCTCTTAATAATAACATAAACATTTTGATGACAAAACTTCGTTTTTATTGAATTTGGAGCCTTTATCATCATGCTATGCTGTTTCTTACGTACCCAAGTGGAGGTACCTAGCTAAAAGTATAACCGAAAGCGTTTGGATATAGAAAAATTCGGACAATTTTATATAATTTATGTTCTGAAAACAAAAAAAATTATACGAAAAATTATATAAAAAGCTTAACCTCACCACTTCAGTCATTTTTTAACGAAATTTGCGCGCGCGCGCGCACACACACACATTGAAATGGTTACTTCGGCATGGTGTAATGATTTGTAAGCCTGTCTTACTCTATCAGTTAGGATTGAGTTGTGAAGTCGAGTCTCACTGGATGCTTCACACACATGCATATATATATATATATATATATATATATATATATATATATATACGAGGTAAAATAAAAAAAAATTATCCGCACTCTTGTTTAAGGATATGTTATGGTGTAAGTACGGAGAATTGTTTTTAAATTAATATTTCTTGTGTTTGTACAAGTGTTTTCTTTTCTGGACACAAAGTGTACAAAGGCTGTCCAAAACTTCTGCATATGCGAGCGCTTTCGGCTATTCTTTTAGCCATTATCAAAAGCGATTTTTATTTTTAACTGAATATGTGTGTTTTTTTTTATGTATGTACCTGAAGTTAAAGGAATGTTTTATTTTCTTTATGTCTTGCTTATAGTTAACGTGTATTTGGTTTTTGTAGATGCTGATGTTATTTTTTATCTGTATGTATATTATAGCTATTAATTACTTTAGAAATAAACTCCAGACATATAGAAAAAACACAGACATTCAGTTAAAAATAAAAAATACAAATCACCCTTGATAATTGCTAAAATAGCTGAAAGCGTTCGGATATGCAGAACTTTTGAACAGTTTTTTCACGCTTTGTATTCAAAAAAGAAAACGCTTATTCGACTACAAGAAAAATTAAATAAAAACCTTGATCGTAGTACCTTGTTAGTCGTCTTTAACGAAACACACGCACAGACATATTTATTCGTGTGTGTTATAATTTGATATATATATATATATATATATATATATATATATATATATATATATATATATATATAATAAAAAGGCTTAAACACTAATATTCCATGGTCATAATTTATTCCATTGGAATCGTAAATACGATCCAATTCATCAGACCTACAAATTCAAAAACAAAACAGAAAAAAACCTACTCCGGAAATAAAAATATGTGTATATATGCACCTGTGGATTTTGCATATATATGTATATTTACCACTAATATTATCTATATATATATATATATATATATATATATTAATAAATACGCATATACCTACATTTGGTGTACGACTTAAGTTTCGTTGACTACCCAACTCGTCAGGCACAAAATATATCTTATTGCTATGAGCTATATTTTGTGCTCAACGAGTTGGATAACGAACGAAACTTAAGTCGCACACCAAACGTAGGTATGTTGTGTATTTACTAATATATATTTCTTAGCTCTGTCTAATCACTTTGAGCACTATTATGTCTAGACATCTTGGCTAAATTTGGTAATTATTTATTTGCTTACCAACGTATGCACGTCAGCACGCGCGTATACGATCGCACATATCTATTTATTTGCCTAACCCTACATATATATTACGTTAGTGCAAAAATAATAACGTAATAATGTCGTTCTTTGACGTATTTTTTAAGGTCAAAAAACGACATTATTACGTAATTATTTTTGCCCCAACCTAATATGTATATATATATATATATATATATATATATATATATATATATATATATATAGATTCATGAATCATTCATACAAAAAACAAATATAGAGGTTAATGATTTAAATGGCGAGAATACTTCGTCGCAAACAATATAAATAAGATACATCAACCACGAACCTGTATATGAATGATATGATCCCTGTTTATAAATTCCAGTTGCATAAGGTCTTTTTAATTTTTTACAAGCTTTCGTCTTTATATATATATATATATATATATATATATATATATATATATATATATATATATAGGAAATGGACGCTTCGCAGGAATGTAATAATGAGCAAGTTTTTCACGCTAGATCAATTACAGCTGAATAGTAACTTCGATCTCTTTGGTTACTCAATCCCTAGTGCATTGTCCAGCATTTAAGTTACGCCTAGTAAATTACTATAAAGTAGAAAAAACGATGAAAAGGACACGACATTGTACACTTACGCACACAGGGGCAGACAGGCGCATGGGCACGCGAGCGTGCACGAATGCACACGAACGCACACGAGCGTGCACGAACGCACACGAGCGTGCACGAACGCACGCACACATACACTATGAAAAAGAAACTTGCACCAATGAAAAGTACATATAAAAAAGTAAGAATCAAGAAGTATAAACATTCAATTGCTGATACCCTCTGTCGAGTGGACACAGTGATTCCCGAAACCCTGCTGTCATGATGTTGAAGGTAACATCAATCAGCTAAGTGACAAAACTTTTACTTTTATTAATTTTCTCTCTCTCTCTCTCTCTCTCTCTCTCTATATATATATATATATATATATATATATATATATATATATATATATGTAAAGGGTGTTTCATTAAGACGGATTATATATAAGGGTGTTTCATTATGAGGGATCAAAGTCAGCAGCAAGTAAATCAGTGTTACTGGTGGAAATGTATTTATTTCTCTATTAGATTATTTTATTTAAATCATGCCAATTATGTGTGAAAAACTATAGAGCCCACCTGTCCTCGAAATCTGAAAGAAAAAAAAGTTATTGGAACACCCTTGATATATATATATATATATATATATATATATATATATATATATATATATATATATATAAAGGAAGAACAGTAAGATATATAATCCGGTGTTCTTATAGGTATTTTTATTTTACAAAATAGTGCTCAATGTAAATTTAACTGTGTAGCGGAAAAACCATATTTTAAATTAATTAATTTATAATATATATATATATATATATATATATATATATATAATTATTTATTTAAATAAAATTTCTAACATAAATATGTTATAAAATCACTACAAAAATAGCCATTTTGTTTCAACACCCCCGGTGTCTTATCAAGTGATGATGTTGAATGTAAAATAAAGGGTTTTAAAAGTTTCAAATTAATTAACAATCCTTCGCAAGGGTAAAACGTTGTTACAAAAGCTAGATTGACAAATCAAAATACAAGTATAGGAAAATTCAAAAAGCTTGACAACGAAGTCATGTTATAATAGCTATTCAGATCTTTAAAATATGGGTAATATTAAAAAAGAATTTAGTCTAACCAATAATTACTAAATTATATGATAACATTTAATATTAAAATTAAAAACTACCAATTTCAAAATCCAAATTTAATCGCTATTAAGTTTACAACCATAAAATTACAGAGGAGAAAAGAAGAAATACATATGTTATTCAATTTATTTCTTCATTGAAATTACGTTAGACGCTTATGTTATATCCGGTCCTCTGACATTATGTATACATTTTAATCCCAAGTGTGTGAATGGGGTCCTAACCTCACGCGTAAAACATATATATATATATTTTAAAATTCTTCTGGGTCTGAAACTCCACTATATTATTAATGCGCCTGTGTGGCACTTGATATTCTTATAACCAGTGGTCACAGATTGCAGATACAAAATCAAGATAAAGTAACAGTTCATTTTTCCCTTCCATAACTTTCTTTTACGATGTCTGGCCTAAAGCCAAATTGTTTGGGGTTTGTTTAAGCACTTGCTGTAAAATTTTGTGTGATGGGTGAAGCCTTTGTCAATTGTAAAACGTATGTGTCTGCGTCATTGACTTTCTATTTCCCATCTAGTAACACTTTATCTTTATTTGATTCGTTAACGTGCAATTAAATTAATATTGAGTTTCTGTCAGTCAATTTCTGTGTCTATAACAGAATAACTCGATTATTTCTTAAAGATTGTGTAGTAACAATTAACCAAGAAAATTGTCCGGCAAGTTTTCTTTGGTTCCGCCGTATGTCTTGCTTTCTATTGGAAATGACTCATGAAAAACTAGTTTCACACAGTGAAGTGCCAATTACTTTAAGACATACGGCGATTACCGTTAGAAATCGATAGTTTTGTAGCATACTGTGACACCTCTTTGTTGAACGCTTTATCGAATTTTCCTGATCCTGGTCTGGAGGAAAAGGAAAAGAAAAGAAAGAAAAACAAAACAAAACGAAATGTTTATAATTAAAATGTAGTTTACAATTAAAAAGAGATTCGATATATAATTATAAATGAAAATCGAAAGTAAGTAATTAAAATGGACGCCTACATTTCTTTGGCTTCGTGGTTCAAAAGGTTGCGTATTCCTTAACGATGTTTGAACAAAAGTATCTACAAGACTAATTTCTAAAGCCAAAAAGCCAAAAAGATCTGGAACAGAAAATCAGCATCTTCTATCAATTTTACCAAGAGATCTGACTGCAGATGAGCCTCTACAAAACAAACTATGATCTGAAATTGGAGGGCAGTGATGTCACACTTCAGATACTTAGGCGGGTGGATCAGTTATAATAAATTATGTATAGAGGAAAAAGAATTTGAACATAGAATAGGCTGTACCAGAGGTAGCTTCGCTCAACACAGCTAATTGCTACGAAACCAAGACATCAAACTAAGAACTCGAGTGATGGCCTTAAATAACCTCGCCAGATTAAGACATGGGTGTCATGTGTGGCGCCAAACCCGTTCATATATATTTAAACTCTCAGCTGTATACAATCGATTTCTAAGTTCAAAAAAGACTGAGCGAGTAAAGCCTGAAGGCTTTGACAGGGATCATCCTTCTTTGGACATTGTGAACTGGCGCGACACAATTACAAACAAAGCACTGTACCAAATAAGAGAAACGACGTCACTTGAGGACTACCAACAGCAGAAACAACTAAAATGGATCGCACATATAAGAGAAAATAAAGGCCTAATGAAGATGTTAACCGTTATGGGGTCCTCCCCTTTTTCATATAAGTGGACTCGACCAGAGTGTTACTGGGACTGCTACCGTTAAATACCCGGAGTCAGTCAGGGAGAGAGATAGAGATATATATTAACCGCGTTCCTGGATTTACTAACAATATACCCATTGTATTAGGTTGGTGCAAAAATAATTTCGTTTTCTAACATATGTTACTATGTGAGAAAACGAAATTATTTTTGCACCAACCTAATATTATTGGGTAAATACATTTAATTTCTTATATTTCATTCTTGCGTTTGTCATTCATTGGAGACCGAATTTCATCTCGGAAACCACAACATTAACATTACACACGACTTCAAATAGAAGGTTCGGAAGGAAACCGCCATCGATATTAGAAAGAGCGATAACAGATACTGGACATGAGAAAACTGCTCTCCTAAAAAAAAAAAAAAAATAAGAGAAAGATTTTAGAAATTTCAACCGACGGCAGAACTAACTGCTCGGTCAATGAATACGGAATGTTTCCTTATAGAGAAATGGTTAATATTACCATTACATATTTTTAAAATTGGGGCTAATCTCTGGTTACTCGTTTTGACTAAGTTAATCTTAGGAAAATATCAATAGAGTTTGAGAGAAAGATGATATTATGATGAGGAAAGGAAGAACTGTTTAAATGTATATTCATCACAAGCGTCAGAGGTCAGTGTTTGTGTTCCTCTTCTATGTGCTGCATCCCTTCAAGATATTAGCGATCATGGTATTCCACAATTTCCTATCCTTTCTAAATATATATTTTGTCTTTTTGCCATCTCTCCTAATCTCTGTTCTACTAACTATTTACATAAGCTAGGTAGGTAGGTAGGTTAAGTGCTATTTTCTTTTGTCACACCTGCCTTCAATCTGTCCTGTGAGTATTAAATTTTCCAAGCCATCTTTCCTCATTATGTGTCCTAGACATTTTAACTGTCTCTTCTTGATTTTAAGAATAAGTGTACTTTTTGTTTTCATTTTCTCTAAAACTTCGTCCTTGCTCACATGTTCGGTTCATGGTATTTTCAGCATCCTTCTATCAGACCATATTTAAGTTGCTGTGAGTGTCAAATTCTCCAAACCCCCTTTCCTCATTGCAGTCGATTTTTTTCCTTACACTTTTATTACTCCCCTCACATTCCGATATTTAAAAAAAATGTAACTCCCAGCATCGCATTTAACACACTTCTGTGCAACTTTATTTTTTGCGCTATGTAGCAATAAACCTCCCATGAGACATTTTTTACTTCCAAGTCTATCCTTTACGGATCATTATTTCTACACTATCCACTATTACTATACGGACCGCTATTCTCTACTATATTCTCTATACTAATTCAATATACGGGTTACTATTCGAGCGAGTATTATCAAGCAAGTACTATTAGTGCTAGTGATATTCGAAGGCGTCTGATACCAGTATTGTTCAACGGCGTTACTATAGTTGTATCTGCGATTACAAAGTCTCTACTACAACGAGCATTACAAAAATGACAAAGAGTATTCGTTGGCATCACAAAAGTGGCAACGAGTGTTCGTTGGCATCACAAAAATTATGAAGACAGAAGGCATGGAAAATGTAACACTCACAAGTACAAAAACAGCAAGAGGAAACAGAGAAACCGACTTGATAAATTGGAAAAATCGGTGTAGAAGTAAGTACTATAGAAAGAAAGAGAGTTCGTAAAAAAGTAAATATTTCTTGTCGACTGATTTTGACACATTGATTTGGTTTTAGAACTTATTAACTCTTTGCAGGTTATTTAAAACCAGAAAATATTTTTAGATTGTAAATTTTTTTTGATAGATAATAATGATTCAATGATAAAGTTTTATTAATTAATCCCTAACTGGAGAGATAAGAGGTGGGTTCCTGCCTTTTCCGAGAGGATTTGTGCGTAAGTAAATATAACGAGACTAACTGGCTCTCCGATGAATAATTCCGAGTCATTATCAGTTACTCCATTCGCACATCCAAGATTACAGCATCTGATATACCCAAGCTGTTAAACGTCAAGGTACTGACCAGGGTTAACTTCTGTGATTGTATCGGAATCGTGATGCGGATATAGGCACTTTTTGTCATGCATATGGCATCCCACACACATATTGGACTGGAAGAAGTGGAAAAAAAAAAAAAAAAAAAAATAGAGTAAGCAGTAATTTAGAATATTTTACATCTAAAGACACCAGCAAATATTTAAGTGATTAACATTTTTATTGTCTCATATCCAAAGACATTTTCAAATACATTACTATTTTTCAAGAAATAAATGTTTGAGGTAATAATGAATAAATTACTAAATAAATCTAATTCTTAGTACTAAACTATGTAGTAGTTTGGGAGCAGCCAAATAATAATAAAATAAAAATTGAATTTTAAGCAATAAAATAATTTGAAATACAGATATGCACAGTAATTAGCATTAAGCAAAGAAAAAGTTAGATTATAAAAAACAGTTAAAGAAATATAGAATACTCCCATGAGTATATATAAAACAAGCTTTTTACAACGAAATAAAAGCAAAATCCAAGCTTTCTCTCTTCGTTTTTCGACGGTCAAAGGGGGCAGACGTCCTGCACAGTTCTCTGATAAATCAGATTGCCACAAACAGATAAGCAAAACTTCTTTCTTTAGATGTTTTGTCTCAACGGATTCTCCTCCAGTTCCTATCCCACGAACGCAGGTGTTCCTCAAGGCTCCATCCTAGGCCCCACTCTATTCCTTATCTACATAAACGACCTTCCTGACGCCATAAATTCCCAGGATGGCATCTAGGCGGATGGCACCACAATTTATTCCTGCCCCCAAAACAAATCTAGTGTCACTGACAAAACCAACCTGGCCGTGTGTCTCGAAAAGGACCCCCAATCGGTTGTGAACTGGGGCAGGAATTGGCTGGTCAACTTTAACGCTTCAAAAACAAAACTGCTCTCTATTAATCACCACAGAGATCCTTCCTTAGAATGTCTGACGCTCAACTTCTCGAGAGCAACTCTCTGCGGCTTCTCGGTATCACGTTGACTGCTGACCTGAGATGGAATAAATACATTGAGTCAATTGCCTCGTCCACCGCAAGTTGGCTCCCTGTGCTGCGCCAGGAAATTTTTCTCCCCGGAACCGATCCTCCAGATCTACAAATCAACAATTCGCCATAGCATGGAGTATTGCTGCCATATATGGTCTGGTGCCCCTTCTGTTTGCCTCGGGGTTCTCGATAGGCTCCAGAGGCGGATATGCAATATAATTGGCCCTGCTCTGGCATCTCGTCTACAGTCACTTTCTCACAGACGCACCGTCGCCTCTCTCTGTCTGTCTACAAATACTTCCATGGTAATTGCTCCGAGGAACTGCATTCGCTGATTCCCAGACTTCATGAGTTCAAGCGCCCTACGAGGCTGGCATCCCGCTCTCACCCCTTCACTGTCGAAACTCCTAAATGTAGCCGTCTCTTCTACTCTAATAGCTTCATGTCGCCTTCTCGCCTGTGGAACTCCCTTCCCTATTCCAGTTTCCCTGAGAGCTATAATCTCCAGCTATTCAAGTGTAATGTCAATCGACATCTCCAGTTACCTTGATCTATCCACTACCCTTCTCTTCATCCTTTCCTCTATCACTCCTATCTGCTCTCGCTCTATATTTTCTGTAACCCCTTGCATCCTAGTGGCTTCCCGCTTTGCTTGGGGTGAAATGCTTAAAAAAAAAAAAGAAGAAATATATATATATATATATATATATACAAGCATTTATCTGAAATAATTACTAAAGCATTCCATCGTTTGTTTTCTGCTTATTTCGTTGTATCACTAATATGATTTTGTTCGTAATTTTATAATTCCGTAGTGGGATAATGATACCCTTTTAACCCACAACATTATATATGTTGTGGATTCCGGGATGAAATCCGGTCTCAAACGAATGACAAACGCAGGAATAAAATATAACAAGTAAATGTATTGACGTAATAATACAATTGGTAATACGTTTAGTAGATCCAGAAATGCGGTTAGTAGCAATAATAATATATATACAGTCTGGGAAATTCAGTATCGAAGTATGACTTCCTTCTGAGTCTACGTGCTCGCAACTGTGACTCCTACAAAGCGGTTACTTCACACTCTCACAGTCACTCTCTCCCTGTATCACTGTATCACTGTTTGACTGTCACCCCCACTCTCTGTCTGACTCTTTAAAAATCAGGAGGGCAGTTGAGTCCGCTACTTTTGTTTTAACCTTATGGTATTCTCAGGCGATTTTTATCAAAATGACCTCTTAACGCTTTATTTTTATTTTATCTTTTTTTTTTAAAAAACTAATGAACGCTATATTGTTATTTTCAAAAATAAATAAACACACGACGTTGGGTGTAATAAAAAGGGAGGAGGAGGATGTGAAGAAGGTAGAAGAAAAAGAAGTGGGAAGAGAAGAAAAGCAAGGGTATTGTAAATGTATCGGTGGGGGTTAATTGAAATGTACATTGTTTTTTTTTATCCAGCCTCATATGTGCTTAAGAGGAATTTTCTAATATGTAAACAAAGACTTAAGACTTCGGGTTTCTGGTTTAAAAGGTTGAATCTGGAAATTTCATAATTCTTAATTTTTCTTGTTGGCAGAGGTTGTAAATATTGCATACATATATGCCACTATACGCATGCATGCCCCCCTAAACATACAAACTAGATAAATACAATAGTAGGATGTCCGAAATAGATACAGAGTCCACCGTAATAGCCAAAAAGTTAAATATTGCAGATAGAGTGGGAAAGATCCACACTAAGGATACCTACATCTTATTTAAGGACCATAAACAGAATTTCACCAAGAGTACACAATCTAGACTTATAAATCCAGCAAAAACAGAACTAGGCCTTATCTTTAAAAAATATAGAAATAACCGATAATTTACTAATCACAACCAGTACTAACCTTTGGAAAGATTCGTCAAACACTATTAAATGGTTCACTAATATGAGGAATAAGGATAAATCGACGTTCATTAAGTCTGATATAATTGACTTCTATTCCTCTATCACTAGGGACCTCCTGGCCAATAGCATCAACTTTGCAAAGAACTATATTAAAATAACGGATGCTGAAACTTATATCATTTTAACGGCGAGAAAGTCACCGCTAATACTAAATAATTCCACCTAAACTAAGCGCCACAATGACGAATTCGATGTCCCCATGGGAGTGTATGACTCAGCCCAAGTTGCAGACCTAGTATGTTTTTACATTTTAGATGTGCTTAGTAGAATAGTAAAACTGGAACTAATAGGACTGTATAGGGATGACGAACTCATCCTCATCCCTAACACTAATGGTTCATTAACAATGAAATTACAAAAGAAAATTATCAGGGCCTTCAAATTCCTAGGGTTTAAAATCAAGATCTCCTTTAACTTTAAAATAGTTGACTACCTAGATATCACCCTTAACCTTAACAATAAAACCCTTAAAACTTATCATAAAGAGAACGAAACCCCCAACTATATTAATATCGGTTCTAACCCTTCCCCCAATGCAATCCTAAGAAAAAAACCCACTACCATTTGCACCAGGATTAGTAAACTATTGTCCAAGGGAAAAATCTTCAATAAGAATAAAGAACTATACCAAAAGGCCTCCACCCAAAAAGTGGTTTGTAAAGTAAAAGTGTAATGTAAAGCGTAAAAATAGGAAAGGAAAATCACTTGGTTCACCCACCTCTTCTGTAAACTGATTAGTGTCAACATCGGACAGTACTTCGTAAATTTAATTATTAAACACTTCAACAAAAAAGAAAATCCTCTAAATAAGATATTCAACAGAAAGTCAATCAAAATTAGCTACTCCTGCACTGATAATATGTACCAAATTATTAATTTCCATAACAATTACATTTAAATAAACTCCATGGGGAAAAAAATCTAACATGGAAATCCCTGTAATAGTAGAATTAAGGAAAACTGCCGAGTAGAGGGCAGATCCACTAGGGTAGTATACCATTACCCCTAAAGAAAATACGACAAACCATAATATTTAGATCGGCATTTCTGCAGGAGAATTTAAAAAGAGAATCAGTACACATATACAATCATTTACCAATCCAAATTTAAAACACAAAACAGCACTTTCGAAATAATTTTGGGAATTGAAGGATAAGGATCTCGAGCCTCAAATAAATTGGAAAATTATAGGTTTCGCGAACACCCCAATAGGGATAGGCGCAAGCTATGTTCAGAAGAAAAAAATCAGGTTAATAAAATATAAAGATAAATGCAAACTAATAAATCAACGAAGAGAACTAATTACAAAATGCAGACATAGAAATAGATTCAAAATTACATAAGAATACATGTGTACATATGTGGGGGTGTATGTGTGCGTATAGTGGAATATATGTATGGACATGTAAATGTACATATATGTATGTATGAAGATATGTACGCATATAAGTGTGTTGGATAGCATGAGTTATTCCATTAGGTACTCTGGTATTAACCATAATCTATAAATCTATAATTCAACTAATTTACATTAATCTTAACGGGTTTAAGTATAAATCTCCCATCACCTTATTAATAATATTGGACATCTGTAGTACAAAAACTATTTACTGTGAATCCCAGAAAAACACACTTGGGTCTCGTATAAGAAACGCCACATAGTAAGAACTGATATTAAACTACAAACAACGAAAGGTTCTAGCCATAATTAAACTCCAACCCCAGACCGCTTCCCCCGGGATAAGATACCTTACACCCCCACCAGTCGCTAACTGAAACCCATTTTCATTAACAAGACGTCTACCAGAGGAGGACTGAGATTGAAAATAAATTTAAAACAATGCCCCGAGACAGACATTTAGGGGCTGATGATAACCGCGTACAGAACAGCTTGAAATAGACTATCCCATGTTGAGGTAATTTTTGTTTTTTTGCTGTAATATATATATATATATATATATATATATATATATATATATATATATATATATATATTACATTCAGAAAAGATCAACGCATCACCAGAACATCCACAAGTTTAAATGATGAAAAATATATTCATATTTAGTATAAAACTTATGAAATAAGATTTTCGGTAATGACAGGTTTATTTCACTTTGCGAATCAAATGAACACGTCCAAGAAAAATACGGAAAAAGCGATATCTATCACTTTTCTTTCTTCTTTCTGTCTGATAACTTCTCTTTTTTTCTGCGTGATCATCTGTTTTTCAATCGCTCTCGCAAGTTTTTGTGTGTAAACATTTGTTAATATTTATTCTGCTTATCGACACTGTCAAGAAGAAAAAAAAAACGATTTCTTTGTCTACAAATGTGAAAAACAATCAAAAACTGGATGGCTATTAAGTTAATAAATAAAGGAAAAGTCATAAAATATTTAGTCCATCAATTATGCAAGTTATAACTCTGAAATTGACAATGCAAATAATAATCTGTCTCATATATGAATATTTGAAATCCCCTCACAAACCCGAAACATTTGTGTACTGTTGAAGCCATTTCCGGCAGGTATATTCTCGTGAATAATTTCACTGTCTGTATCTTTGATTCACCAACCGGAAATTATCTCCCTTACAGCGCTTCATATTGAAAAAACAGCCCAGGTGTTTAAGTGACAAGTGAATGATAGTTATTGTTATCTTATGGAACTTGCAGACTGCAGTTCTGATGACAGGTTAACTGTTACAAAAATGCGATAAATGAATAAGAAGAAAAAATAAACGAAGTCTGAATAAAGAGATTGTTTTTGACATCAAAATTGAAGCAGTTTTGATACAATTCGTACATGATAAATTAATAACATTTCTGTCTTGTTAATGTGAAAATTGTATAAAATTACAAACGATTACAATTAAATATCAAATATATTTACGGTGTGAAACGGTTAGGATTTTATTAATGTCTGAATATAGCGACTTTTATGTTAAGCAAAAATAAATTGCAATATTTCTTTAATTGCTCGTCTGCTAAAATGAAAGTACACCAGCCACAAATCACGCGCGCGCGCGCGCACACACACACACACACACACACACACACACACACACACACACACACACACACACAAATAAAAAAACAAAACAAGCAAGAAAAAAAGATTGGCTGATTTGTTATTTGTTATTTATGGCTTATCAACTTTTTGCAAGTTATTTAAAACCAGAAAACATTTTTAGATTTGTTATATCGGAATAAAGTGTCGCTGCCGACATTTGAGTTTGAACATAGATCGCCAGTGAGCAAACACAGGCGATCACATTATTGAATTAAGGTGATCACGTGACCATAGAGGAAACGCATAAGTAGGAAATCGTGTGACGTCTAAATCGTCTTCATACCTAGTCTATCCTCTATACTATTCGGATCTCTATTTCTAGTCTATCCTCTATACTATACGTACCGTTATTCTTACTCTATCCTCTATTACTATATGGGCTGCTATTCTCTATTCATTATATTATTTCTCTATTCAGATCACTATACGGTGATTACTATTCAAGCGAGTATTAGCAAGCAAGTACTATTAGTGAGTCTGACACCAGTATTGTTCAACGGCGTTACTTTAGTTCTATCTGCGATTACAAAGTCTTTACTCCAACGGGTATTACGAAAGTAACAACGAGTATTCGTTGGCATCACAAAAGGGGCAACACGTGTTCGTTGACATCACAAAAAGATTGTAAGAATTTTGGGGAGCTAATAATGATTTACTGACGCAAGTCCTACTAATTAACCCATAGCTGAGGGGAGGGAGGAGAAGTGAATTCTTAAAACGAACCCGAATGGAAAATTTTGGCTCGTAGCACATTGTTATATAGTCAGTTGTATGGTTTAACAGAAAGTCATCGTGTTAGGATCAAAAGAACACGTTCATTTTACACATGATCAAATGAAAGCAAAGAAGAAATTATGATACGTAAGTATATATTATGTAAGTTTAACAATAAAAATGTATATGATCAACTAGTCACAGAAGAGTCGAAAAGGAGAAAACTTGAATTTTACTGTCTGTCTATATTTCTGAGATGAGTTATTGTAATTATTTATACTGTTCATATTGTTCCGGCTGTTTTTCTCGTCTTTGTGCCATATTCAGGTGATTAGAATTTCGAACTGAACCCTTTATTTTGACTACCTGGGTAGATTGTTCTAGTTCCACGTGTCATGCCTTTTTTGGATGTTTCACTTATCTCCAAAGTCCAAGCTTTTGTTCGCCATTGCAGTAGCCATGTATCCACTGGGCCATGTCCTAGTGGATACCCAGTAGATAAAAGCGTTGGTTGAATCCAGTGACTTGAGCCAAAGAGTTGTGAGTTCAGTATCTGGTTGCTGCCGTGGTGAACAAAAACTTGGAGAGTTGAGACATCCGAAAAGAGGCGTGGCCCGTGGAACTAGAACAGTCTGCCCCGGTGGACAAAACAAAGGGTTCAATTCGAAATTCCAATCACCTGAAAAGGGACGGAGCGTACAAAGGCCGAAACGTCGTGAATATGGCCACAAAGATGAGGACAACATTTCGAACGATATAAATAGTGTAAATTATTCTACTGTCCCACTGTTGTAAAGCGGTCAGACGATATAAAACATTGTCTGATGTTGCCTTTTCGCTTCAACCAAAACTCACAACTACGGTGACAGAATCTCGAGTTGCAATCTTTCCAAATCCTTCCAAGTGACGAAGATCATCACCAGCCTGAAGTGTGGTAATTTGCCTCATGTAATTTGCTATGCTTAGAACAAGGGTTTAGCCCCGAAAGACTTCACGCTCTCAGATATCACTGAGATAACTTGCAGTAAGCCTTGGAGGTTTGGCATGTTCAAATGGTCTGTCAACTTAGGGAAGAATGCAACGTAGAGATACCGAAGGGGGATCAATTTGTTCAGGAAAATCGTTTAATTTATATGTTGTGGATAATTCATCTTCTCTCAAAGCAAAAATCGAATACAGTGAATAGCAGCGATATTTTTTTAAAGAAGGTCAACTGAAACTATTTTTAGAACTCATTGCAGTCACATTATCCCTTGTCATTGACGTGGATTTTGTCAATCAAATCCTTGCATGTATGTCTTGCTGATTTTTTTTTTAATTGGTATCACCCCAAGCAAGGCAGTACAGCAACTAACACGCAACAGGGTGTGGAAGAATTAGGAACAGAAACATTAGTAATGAGGAGAAAGAAAAGACCAATCGGGAGGACAGTAGATAGCTACTGACATTGCATTTAAATGTTTTGCAAATTAAAGTTTGTTTGGAAAGCATGGAGCCGGGAGGGAGTTCAACAAGCGATAAATGCGTGAAAAGAAACTGTTAGCATAGAAATTACGGCTATATCTAAGCTAGCTCAACTTTAAATTTATGAGAGCTCGCCGCCAGTTTCAAAATGAGCTTAAATTCATACGGTCTATGTACTATACGTAGAGCCCATTTGAACAATTACCATGAAAGTATTTATAAAAAAAGGCACAGAGAGGTAACGATGATTTTGGTTTATCTGTTTAACGACATATCAATTTCTTATGGGTCATTTAATGCCGAAATTTAATTTACTTAGGAGCTTGGAACTAAAAGAAATATTATTCTGCTTTCACAGTTGAATACATGGAAGATGATACGCAGCTTTTGTATTAGGTTGGTGCAAAAATAATGACGTAATAATGTCGTTTTTGACGTTAAAAACGACATTATTACGTCATTATTTTTGCACCAACCTAATATATTAGGAAAGGTTGATTATTCACTTTTCTTATGAAAATCAACATTGCACTCAATGTAAAAGTCGAAATTTAGTGTGATGAGTACTGACCACAAATATTAGATACATAGATTTTAGCAATTTTTGAGCATTTAGTGTTAAATATTGTCTGAGAAAATGTACAGAAATACTTAATTTCCACAGATTTTTGGTTACAAACTGACTTCAAAATTTTACTATTTCAAGAATAAATCCAAATACAGTTAATATACTTTGTATTAGTGTTGTAACCTAGGGAGGTTATTGAATAGAATAATCACACGAAGGTTGGTAATGAACGATAATACTTAGGACAAGAACAGCACATATAAATTTCGTCAGCAGCGCTTAGAAGAAATCAGATCTGGCACAAAGCCGAATTTAATGTGGGGTATCCCAGCACGTAAGCTCGGCCAAAAATTCCCTGTAGACCCCGTATAAAACGGGGTCTGGTAGCTGTTTCCCGAGACGAGACGCTGCCCTTCGACATAGCCTCGCCTGGGGATCTTCTCTGCTCGAAGGCAGAGAGTTTTACCAGCACAGCTGGAGACAAATCTCCAACCGCAGGATATTTATTGTATGTAAAATACAATTGTGGCACAAGGCCAAAATAACGAATCTCCAACTGCAGAGCAACATACAGTATCTACTACTGTATTTATGTGAATGTGGACATACCCATTATCATCCGTAGGTATGCTACAACCACTAACTACATTGAATGGAAAACATATTCAAACCAGAATTTTAATTATGAATCACTACAAGCAAAATATGCATTTTTTTAATGTATTCGATAAGTAAAAACTGTATAAAAAATTGTAAAAGATTAAAAAAATGGCTGTCAATGAATAAGATTTTTAGATCATTCGTTAGATCATAATTAATAAAAAGAAAAAATAAATACAAGTGTATATAACACTATAATCCTACTGGGTACAATTTATCAGATAAAATTTGTTAAATTTTCATTGTTTATTGAAAAGCACACTAAAACTACTGGACTGTATAACATATGGCATTATAATATAGCTAAACTCTTCAGTATAATTTATCTTTGAAGCAAATAAAGGTCTTATTTGATGGCACAATGATTTATTAATAATGTGCATCTTGTCCATGTTAAATTTGTAAAGCTTCAGCGAATTATAAATTTTATAAGGCTTTCACTCTTCACCGGAATTAAATTCCAACGCTACGATTTTGAACCTAAACTTAATCTTTAAACTCAAAAAACTGTAACGATTTGTTAAAACTATTTTGTGTCATTTATCCGGTCAAATCTCAATACTACAGTTCCAAAAATCGACTTGCTCCGTTGTGCATATACATGTTTGTGGGAACATGATTACTAGATGCGGTGATATGTGTGTTTTTATGTTGTAGTTTTGTTGAAGTTATTTTTTGGAATACAGTTTGATTTAAGAAATTGTAGGATATTATATGGTTTAATTTTTTTTAATGTTCTTTCATATTGGTTGTTTGGTAGAAACGTATTTAGGGGAAGTCGCGACAATTTGTTAATATGTGCATTTTGTTGGTAATTTTACTATAAATAGGTATTACTGGTATTTTGTCCATAAAAATTTATTTTTTATACTTTCATAGTGTTTATTAATTATAGAAAGAAACAAACCAGTCATTTCTCTGTTCGGTCAGGCCGGAGGAGAGATCGGCTGTAAGGCTCGGATCATTATAGCTGCTGAAAGTGCGCCCAGGAATACAGTTATCATCGGCATACATATTCACAATTGATCTGAGAATGTTCATAGGTAGATCGTTAAAAAAAACACAGAAAGCATTGTACTTTACAAAATAACATTTAAATTCTCTTTAAAAATTTGGTCTTCCTAATCGACACTCCTTTTCCTTGCTATTAAGTATATTTTTTATTTTAAAATTACACACGGATTAAAATCGTTAACTATATATATATATAAAAAAAAAATGCGTAATATATTACATTGAAAAAAATTATTTAATCAAATTCACCACAGGCAAGGCATCCGGCAGCAAGGCTTCTGATCAGGAGGTTGAAGATTTTGAGGAGCGTTAATAGTTGTTGTTCGGACCCGAGGTTAGTAGCACCTGTTAGGACCGCAACTATGAGCAAATAATGACCCCCCCCCAAAAAAAAAAAACACGTAAAAGTATAAAATTAATTTTTTATAGTAAAAATACTAGCAATACATTTTTATATAAAAAAATACCAATAATACATATTTATAGTAAAATTACCAAGAATACAATTTTAAAGCAAAATTACCAGGAATACATTTTATATTAAGATATACCAACTATATATATATATATATATATATATATATATATATATATATATATATATATATATATATATATAACGTCCTTGGTATGACGATAAACTACACCCGCGTCCTGGGTATGGCGATAAACTACATCCAACAGCAAGGTCTCAGATAATGTTTTCGGAAAAATAATGTTGCCAGCTATGCATTTTTGAAACAATAATGTCGCCAGCTATACGTTTTTGAAACAATAATGTTGCCAGCTATACGTTTTTTGTAGGGAATAATGTTGCCAGCTATACGTTTTTTGTAGGGAATAATGTTGTCAGCTATACGTTTTTTGTAAGAAATAGTGTTGCCCGCTATACTTTTTTTTGTAAAAGATAATATTGCCAGCTATACGTGTTTTTGGAACCATAATGTTTCCAGCTATACGTTTTTGAAACAATAATGTTGCCAGCTATACGTTTTTGAAACAATAATGTTGCCAGCTATACGTTTTTGAAACAATAATGTTGCCAGCTGTACGTTTTTTATTCCATACAAAATAGGCATTTAAAATTCATATAAACTGGATTTGGCATTAAATAACCCACAGTGGTTGATATGCCATAAAACCCAAATAAACAAACAAACAAACATATATATATATATATATATATATATATATATATATATATATATATATATATATGTGTGTGTGTGTGTGTGTGTGTGTGTGTGTGTGTGTGTGTGTGTGTGTGAAGTAAAATTACCAAAAATACATTTTATAGGAAAATGAACAACAATACATTTTATCTGTAGTTAAAGGGATATTATATTTTGAGTTCAAAATATATTCAGTTGAATCCATAAAATTGTTCATTAAAATATTTAGATTTCGCCGAGATGTTGATATACCGCTAAACAAAATCTAGCAACCAAACAAGAAACAATTGTTTACTGGGTGGGTAAGAATTAGAAAACATGTACATTACTAAGAAGCGAGACCAATAGAAGCGTAGTTAAGAAGACAGTAGATAGCGATTGTTGCATTTAATTTTTTGACTGGAAAGCATGGAGTCCCCCGAGCGAAATATAAAAACTGTACTTACCAAAAAGAAATCGAAACCATGTAGGTGACAGTAATTATTAATATCGGCTGCTACTTGTGTTGTCGTCCCAGCAAGGTCGGTCTGTGTTACGCAATGATCCTTTCTTTACTTTTATGTTCCGTGTTCTTTAAGGACCAGGGCGATTATATGGTTGCAGGACAACGCAACACTGCCGACTCAACACCGCCGATGTGCGCCGGGATAACTCAGGACGGAGACAATTCAGAATCAGAAGAGCATGACTTTTTATAACCGAATAAAAGTAATTTATTAAGGATTAAAATCTTAATAGTGAATATTTTTCTTTAAATAAGGCATTTGAAAAGGCGTTATGTAAAGTATGAGTCAGTTTTTTGTTTTTAATTATTTTTAATAAAGTTAAAATTTGTTACATTTGCAACTGTCTTTCAACCGATCGTTTCCTTTTTCTAGGAGTTTTCAGTTTACTTTCCTTCATCTTCCGCCATCAATTTTTCTGGTTTTATTTTTATTTTACTAATTTTTTTTTTCATTTTGATTTTGTTTTACTAATTTTAAGTTTGGGGTGTGTCATTTTCCTTTTCATTTTGTTTTTCTACTTTGAATTATTAACGCTTGTAATTCGAAGAGAGTAGACGTGTTTTTCAAAGCTCTGCTGATTTCAACGGATTTTTAAGTATGTAAAAATGTCGGATTAAGCATTAAGTAAGGTAAATACGACTTTGAATAGTAAATGGAATAATCATTATTGAATTAATAGTTGGAAACTGTAAACATTATTGTAAAGGATTTGTAATTCAAGACAGTATTTTTTCGAAGATTTGATTTCAAAGGAAAAAATGAAATTAATGTCAAACGGAGATTACAAGAATTAACAGAAAAAAGTTTTACATTAATTTTAGGAAAAAGGAAGGAAGAAAAATGTCTCTTCCTTCTTCTTTGCTGGAATGTGCTCGTTGCTTTTCTTGTGGCAGCATTAATAATCGTAAAAGAATCAGGTGTTGTTCAAATCGTCAACGGTCTTTTCATTTATCTTGCGTGGGATTGACTAGAAATGCTTCAGCGTCTCTGGTTGTTTAGAGTTGTTCACATTGTCTGTCTCTCTCGGTTCTACAAGATAGTGTGATCCATTAACATAATGAACCAACCCAAAGAGATGCCAGTGAAGTTTTGAGGGCAACCTCACTCCTTAGGCGATTCCGGAAGGTGCCTTTAAAAATCTGTCAGAATCCCGGCAGCCGATGCCTTGGCTACTGCTACAGACCAGGCACTTAACTTGAATAGCTCACTTGACTGCGATCACCTTTTCTCTTTCGGAACACTTGTGTTCAAGGACCCTACATCATCTGTTTCATCTATTATGAAAAATAACATTTCTTTATTCAATTCGTCTAAAATAAATGCCACCGAATTTTCTAATCTAATAGATTTCATCTTTCATCTACAGTCGACGATTCTAAGAGACTCCGTGCCCTTGTCAATGCTAAGTTGATCGAGGGTGATGTCTCAGCTGCAGTTAGAGTATTGACCTCATCCGATACTATACTAGCTACTACACCAGAAATTCTCACAGCTCTCCGTCGGAAACATCCTGCGCCACCATCAGATATCAGATTAGTTCAGATGGAAAAAAAAAATGATTCAAATATTGAAATCGCAAAGGAAACAATGGTTGCCGCTCTGAAGTCTTTCCCGAGAAGCAGCAGTGGAGATGTGATTGGCCTTCG
Organism: Acanthosepion lycidas; assembly: GCA_963932145.1. Lineage (NCBI taxonomy): Eukaryota > Metazoa > Mollusca > Cephalopoda > Sepiida > Sepiidae > Acanthosepion > Acanthosepion lycidas. The sequence continues at coordinate 36,553,146 of OZ010600.1, read as the reverse complement.
ACCTGGTCACATCAAGGACTTAATTTCTGCCCACACTGCCGAAGCTGGTGAACATTTGAAAACATCCATAACAGCTCTTATTAATTCTCTTCTCCGAGCTGAGATACCCAGACATGCTCGCGACTTATTATTTTCAGCTAACTTGACGGTTTAAAAAAAAAGACGGAGGTATCCGCCCTATCGTTGTTGGTAACATTTTTCGTGGTCTCGCGGCAGAAATTGCTTGTAGAGTTGTTGTGAAGGAGATAGGGCATGAATTACGACCTGTCCAGCTCGGGGTAGGCATACAGGGCGGATGTGAAGCTGCGGTTCATGCCACAAGATCATTTTTCGAGAATACATCACCTGCTTCCCCCCGTATCTTATTAAAATTGGATATGAAAAACGCTTTCAATAGGATCAGAAGGGATCATACCCTAGAAGTTTGCCATCAACGGACTCCTTCCATATTTAAACTGGCTCATCTTTCGTATAGTCATCCAAGTATGTTGATCGCCTCCGATAATATTATCTCTTCTGCTACTGGAATCCAGCAAGGTGATCCACTTGGTCCGCTACTATTTGCGATGGCTGTTGACGCGGTAGCTCGTTCCATCGCCTATCCTTTCAATATATGGTATCTTGACGATGCAACGTTGGGAGGATCCATCGAGGCCGTAGCTGCTGATCTCCGACGAGTTATTCATGCTTTATCCCTGCTTGGACTTGAGATTAACTCGTCCAAGTCAGAGATAATAAACTTGAATTATAGTGCAGATGATTTCGAGAGTGCTATCCGGGATATTAGACTCATCCTTGAGGATATTAAAATAACACCTAAGGAGGAATTACACATTTTTGGTTCTCCACTCTTTCCAATGGCCATTCGAGAGTGTTTGGATACTAAGCATGTCATTCTAACAAGAATGACTGAGAAATTGCAACTAATTGATGCACACCCAGCCCTCTTCCACAACAGAACAGTTTTTCGCTACCGAGTTTCCTCGACACTCTACGAAGTGCTCGTTGCTATCTCGAACAAGATTTCTTAAATGAGATAGATATCACAGTTAAGAGATGTGCGGAGCTAATTTGCAACGTTAATTTCGACGACACAGGGTGGAGGCAGGCAAAGCTCCTTTTGAGTTTCGTAGGCCTGGGCCTTCGATCAGCGGTAGATTTGGGCCTTCGATCAGCGGTAGATTTGGGCCTTCGATCAGCGGTAGATTTGGGCCTTCGATCAGCGGTAGATTTGGGCCTTCGATCAGCGGTAGATTTGGGCCTTCCAGCATATCTTTCTTCACTTTCGTCCAGTCGCCAATTAATTGATGAGATACTCGGTGGATCGTCTCAGTGTTTCTCGAATAGTTCTTTCGAACAAGCTTGCAGCGTCTGGGCCCAATAATTACTTTCTATCTCACTAGACACATCAAAAAAAAAAAAAAATAAATAAATAAAAATAAATAAATAAAAAAAAATAAAAGCTGGGATAAGATAAAATGCGAGCCCAATTTTACTAATTTGAGACTCTCTCTGGATCAGCATCGCCTCTCCTGTCTACTGTCTGCTTCACAACCAAGTAGTGACGCCTGGCTCAACGCAGTGCCCTCTTCATCTACCGGTACCCTTCTAGATGATGAGTGCACTCG
>OZ010600.1:36536518-36549018 GCA_963932145.1 Acanthosepion lycidas | reverse complement strand
AAATTGGCCAGTAATCTTTATTTTTGCATATGAACTTTTAAAAACCGTTTTTAAATCTTTGGTTGTCTTTGAAGCCTCTTCCGCCGCACCTATGAGGCGCCCCGCACTTATGAGGCTCGCCGCATCTATGAAGCGCGCCGCTCCTATGAGGCGCCCCGCACTTATGAGGCGCGCTGCACCTATGAGGCGCGCCGCACTTATGAGGCGCGCTGCACCTATGAGGCGCGCCGCACTTATGAGGCGCGCCGCATCTATGAAGCGCGCCGCTCCTATGAGGCGCTGCACTTATGAGGCGCGCTGCACCGTTATGGAACCACTGGCCTTCAGTTATTACTTGGCAATTATAACACGGTATATTTTAGAGTTATATTTATTGAAACAATGGTAAATTTTTGAAATTGAAATTGAAAAAAACTATTTCTTTGTTTACTTAATATCAATCTCTAAGGAATTCTTTTAAATCTTTTACTTCTAAAGTAAAACGTTTTATTTTTATGCTTTTTAATCAACAAACTTGTAAAAATTTTGACGTTCTGATGTACGTTTTATTTTCTTTTTCAATTTTATCAAAACTAAAATTAGTCTTTTTGAGGCATTTTTTTTAAAAAGAGATGATTTGTTTAAAATATATTAGACTTATTTCGTTAACGCAGACAACTATATATAATTTTATAATTCTATCAACAACCGTCCCAAAAGTGTCCACTTGAGTAGACCTGGCCAAATTGCAGCCCATGAGCCACATGCGACTCTTTTACTTTTAATATGCGGCTCGTGGAAATATGTTGGCAGAGCTTTTTTTTTCATCACAGTTTATAGAAAAGTAAATAAAATTTTCAATTTTGTTCGTGTTCTGCAGCTCTCAAACATCTGAACATATGTTGCTCTTACATTAAACAAGTTTGGCTACCCCCGTAACTAGAGAATAGTGGTTAAGACGAATATCGGACTGGCCATTAACTAAGACCACCATCAATGAATAATTCACTATTATGATACTATGCCATATTAAGGCTGTTATATATATATATATATATATATATATATATATATATATATATATATATATATATATATATATATATAGGGTGCGTCTAAATTACGCTAAAATGAAAATAACACTGACATCTCATTTTAATAGATACATTGATCAAAATTGCACAAAAATATCTTAAATAATACAGACAGGGATATGCGGTTAGGTGTTATTGGCCTGTGAATTGGGATCGACGACTCGAGTAAAAATTGTGACTTATCCTGCCGTGCTCACTTACACGTAAATACCCTTTGGAAAGGCATGAACTCATTTCTTCTCAATTTATTAGGTTGGTGCAAAAATAATGTCGTTTTTCTCACATAGTAACATATGTGAGAAAAAGACATTATTTTTGTACCAACCTAATAGTTACAGACCAAATATCTTATGTTGTTAAGATTGTGCTCGCCGAGAATAAATCTTGGTAAGGTCTCCAACTCCTTTAGGAGAACCTCGCTTTAGAAGCTGAAAAAATTTACGAGGAAGACACATCTTTGTCTTACGCCCCTTTTTTTTTTAAAATGTCTACACGATTCATTTTCCATCCTTACGCAAGCGGTTTACTTCAGTATAGTTTATTCGATAATTCGAACATACTTTGCAAATAAATAATTAAAGTTTTCCTAGTAGTTCAAATAGATCTTTGTGCCTAATACATTTTCATAATCCATGAAATATAAGTATACAACTTTCTGTACGTGTATTGCTTTCCCGAAAGCATTCTGATCATAAATATAGCAGTTTTTGTTTCAGTAACTTTAACCAACCCACTCTGTTGTTGTCCCATTTCCGGTTCTATTCTGCTTTGTGTTCTGTTCATCAGAATTTGGATTATAAATTGAAAAATATCGATCTCGTCATTTTAGCAGGAAAAGACATTTTAAAATTTCCTTCGAAATCCTCTTACAGATTTGTAAAGCAAAGAATCTCTTCTGGGTTTATATTTCGAAAGATTCACTTCCTGAATATAAAATCGAGTAAGTTTCAGGTATATAAATTTGAATAAAATTTAATTGTATATCAGTTTTAATCTTTAAATTTCTGTCTGAAGAAAAAAGTTTGAAATCACCCTCCATCATTTTGTATTCATTTTCGACTCGTATTCTAAATTCCAATAATCCTTCTTATCTCTCCAAGCGTTTAATGTTTCGGATCAAGAGGCTTTGCAATCCACACAATTGGAAGCAGTCAGACGATTTGAAACAAGTAACTTTTTGTCACATATTCGACCAAGACGATTTCAATTATAGTAAAATCTTTTCATTTGTTCGACTTATTTTTCTCTGTCCAACAGAGGTTCGAAATAAGCCATGGCCTCTCAACTATCGACCAGTATGCTGAGTTTCCTTACTACTACAATAAAAAGAAATATTTTCCCGCTTTAATAACGTTTACCATTTGGCACAGCGAAGAAACATATATCTTATTAGTCATTTTTTTGTAGTGTTAACCACATCAAAGCTGCATATGTTTGTTAGTAGTGTACGTCGGAATACCCCTAGGACAACCGAGAGCTCAATTATTGTCAGCTATTGTGGTCTTGTGCCAATCTAGATAGATTTTAATAAATTTTTACAAATGTCTGTACCGAAAATGACGGTTCTGGAAGGCTTTTTATATTTCTGAAAATGTCAAATGTTTGTGTAAATTCCCATGTTTGGTTATGATTTCCAGCGACACTCAAAAGAGCTGGTAGGAATTTAATTTTGCTGCCAATAAATTACATCCTCTGCATCGTAATAACTCTTCTGCGCTTTGAGCTGATATTCCCACCATAGCTGAGAGAGCCGTCTGCTTCGTTTTCCGTATAGCCGTCTCTATAATTTTGTTCAACGCTAGATTTTTAACAGTTTACTTACCAAAGCACATAATTAGGACTTGCTATAACATCTTGTCCATTATTTAGTTTCCTTTCAGCTATCGATATAAGATTAGAACTACACTGACTTCTACTACTGCTAATACTACTAATGATAATATAATCAGTAAAAGTAGAAGAAGAAAGATAAGAAGGAAAAGAAGAAGAAAAGAAGAAGAAAAGAAGAAGATGTAAAAGAAGGAAAAGAAGAAGAAACAGAAGACGAAAGAGAAGAAGGAAAAGAAGAATAAGGAAAAGAAGAAAAAGAAGAAGAAGAAGAAGGAACAGAAGAAGGAAAAGACGAAGAAGGAAAAGAAGGAGGAAAAGAAACAAAGAAGGAAAAGAAGAAGGAGGAGGAGAAGAAGAAGAAGAAGAAGAAGAAGAGGAAAAGAAGGAGGAGAAGGAGGAAAAGAAGAACAAGGAAAAGAAGGAAAAGAAGGAGAAGAATAAGGAAAAGAAGGAAAAGAAGTTGTACAAGAAGGAGGAGGAAGAGAACAAGAGGGAAATGAAGGTGAAGAAGGAAAAGAAGAAGAAAGAAAAGAAGAAAGAGAAGAAAAAAGAGAAGAAATTGTATAAATAATTCTTTTTCTTTATCTGTGAATTGTCATCCATCAATAATATCAAATATTTATCAGATTCTTTTTTACGAAGACAATTTTTTCTTCGCTTTCAAAAAAAAAAAAAAAGAAAAAACAGGAAGAAGAAATGAAAGAAAAAAGCAGAAAGTTTAAAGACTGTCATTGCTAATAGATACAAAGCAGAAGAAATCGTGGAGAGCCGTTTTCGCCCCGACCTGAAGGGATACGCACATAAAAGAACATAGTTACAACAGAAAATGTTTTGCAGTGATTTGTAGAAAATAACTGGGGATTGTTCATTCTCAAGTTCAAAATCCTGTTGTACGTGAACGTTTTGGGAAATGCATTATTAGGACCGATTAGGACGCACGTAGGCATCATGAAGACACACGTGTAAAGAAACATTAAAAGTATAAAGAAGTTTTGACGCAAATCTGTTATTTATAAAGAAAAGTTTGCAAAAACAGGAAACAAAAACTGATATCTTTTGATATAATTCTGGGCATTGATTCTGCAAACGTGTTTGATAAAGTACGTCACAAAGAACTATTTGAACTGTTAGGTGAGCTTGATATATTTGGGAAAGATATTAGAGTAATCCATAGTTTATACTAGGGGCAAACCGCCTGCATAAGAAATAGAAAATGAATTCAGTAGATACACACAAAAAAGAAAGGGGTTTAAAACAAGAATTTGTCTATATTTCTCAGGTATTGTTATTACTAACACTATTTACATTGTTCTGACTTCTCAACAAAACATGGCCCAGTGAATAAAAGCGTTGGTTGAAGTAATTGGACTTGACCCAAAGAGTTGTCAGTTCAATACCTGGCCACAACAGAGGTGAAAAAAAAATGGAGAATTGAGTTAAAGGGAAATAACTGAGATATCCGGAAGTGGCATGGCACTTAGAACTAGAATAATCTGCCTCGGTGGATGGAATAAAAGGTTCTGTTCGAAATTTAAATCACCTGAAGAAGAGCGGAGCGTATAACAACCGAAACGTCGTGAATATGACAGCAAAGACAACAATCCGAACGATGGAAAGAGTGTAAATAAGAATTTGCCTTCTTACCGGGCTTATCTAACTTTTATAGTATTTTTATTCTGAGAGAATTAGAAGTCCTACAAGGATTTATTATTGACGGCTAATATCCTAACAACATTAGACATGCAAGTGGCATAGCGTTGATAGCAGATTTAGAAAGGAAAATATAGGAACGCCTGTAAAAGAAAGCTAGATGAAAGGATTAAACATCAAGATAGAATGCATGGTTGTCAGGAAAAAGAAGAGCCCAACATATGAATTACAATGTGAAGATACCAAAAATTAAGCAAGCGAAACAATTTAAATATCTGGGATGAGTTTTAACAGAGGACAGAAAATGTGACACCGAAATCCGAAGGCGCATTGGGATAGCAAAAGATGCCTTTCAAAAGCTAAGCAAAGTATTAAGAAACAGGTCTTTCTATATATATGCTAGTGAATGCTGGGAAATCTCCTCGCAGATGAAGACTTGAGACAACAGAAATGTGTTTCTTTAGAAGGATGCTGAGAATACCATGGACTCAACAATGACAGAATTTTAGAGAAAACAGAAACAAGATGGACACATATTTAACGTCAGAAAGAGTCAGTGGAAATTACTAGATCACATAAGGAGGAAAGAGGGCTTGGAAAATTTGATACTCACAGGACAAGGAAAACAGCGTATAACCTACCTGGCGTGTTTGTGGAAATGGCTGGCGGAACTGGGTTTAGAAGAGATGACAAAAAGACAAAATTTACTAAGAGCTAAAAAAGACAGAAAATTGTGGAGAGCCATGATCATCCACACTACAGTTCAAAAGTTTCAACCCACTCCCAGAATTAGTATGGGATGAATTTGACAGAAGAGTGAAATCTTTCCATCCAAAAAATGAAAAAGAGCTTTTAAAGTTACTGAAAAAAGAATGGAGTCAGTTATCAAATTTTGGGAAACTTGCAACGAATGCCAAACATTTGTGCTGCAGTAATCAAGGCTAAAGAAGGATATTTTGACGAGAGCAAAATTTAATCATAAAATGCTTTTTTTTTTGCCATAATAAACTTTCTAATAAAAAGTCATGTCTCAACTTTTTTTTAACAATGTACAATATTTTTTCTTATTTAAAGTACAAAACTTTAGGGTCCTGTTATGGTGAAACGCACCTATTCTATAGTTAATAGACTCTCCCACCTAATATAAGTAGGAGTAGTAAGAGAAACGACGGTCAGTCGAGAGTCAGTCCGTAGTTCACTACTGACTGTTCGGTTGTACTCTCTTCCTACGGACGGGAGGAACCCGAAGGAGGCTACGCCGAAGGGCGGAGTCTCCTTTGGGGTGGTAGACCGGCCCTGAACCCGTTTATACGGGTTCAATGGGCATATTTTTGGCCTAGCCCACGGGCTCGGAATGCCCACGTTAAAAAGGCCTTGTGCCACTTGACACCCTCGTGGGGGGGTGACTGAATATAGTCGATGTCGGACGACAGTTAGTCGAATACGAAAGTATCAGCGACCACAACAAGATTACTCTGCGTAATACCTATTGTATCAAATTCCTTACGTTTTGTACGTCGAACCTATTTTAGGACTGATTTAGTACAAATATAAGCCTTCACTGTGAAAGCACTCCACAACAGGTTCGTAAAAGGTTTTGATAAATAAATGGATAAATAAATAACTGTAATTAATAAAATTATCTACCCCCCCCCCCAAAAAAAAAACAAAACAAAAAAAAACAAAAAAAAAACTATGCGAACCTCACCGAAAAGAAAGAAGAAATAATGACGAAACTACAGGATCCCTAGTAAAAAAAGTGGTAAATCCAGAAAGAAATTTATTTAGCTATCATGAATCATGCACAAAGAGGAACAATTATCTTAGACGTTCGAAATGTTTGTCTGAACACAACGAAGTTGTAAGCGTAGTAACTAGGAGGCATTTACTTTTATTCAAGGTCACGAATATTAAAAAAAATTATTCAAGGTTATTCAAGGTCAATTATTCCTGAAAGATAAAACAGTGACAATAAATTTGCCGCTTTTTTTACTGAGTATCCTGTAGAAGAAACGTACCTTAACTTGAAATTACTCAAAATGATGCACAAGACAGAATAGGAAATTTGAAACCCCGCTCCCAAACAAAAAGAACCTGAATCAATGCAAGATTGTCGTCAATTTTCACTTCGCATCGCGTTCCTAGTTCGAACGTGTTCACAATCGGATGGTGAGGGCGAATTCTGGAAGGAAGACGCCTGCAAAACCTTCTTATCTCTGAGAAGTCTGCACTCGTACGAGGAAGAGCCCCCTCCATTTACCCCAAGGCGACGGTGAGTGCTCCTTCTATCGTGAATGTCGGATTACTCTCAAGGACCTTTTACAGAAGATGGATGGTCTCTCCAACGTTCAAGCGTTGTCCCGTAAGGCATTGTATCACGTGTTAGCGATGCGGTACTTTTGTTAACGAAGGCTGAGCACTGTGTGTTTTCTTTTACTTGCTAGACATGATATAGACGACGCCAAAGAAGGAATTATATGGGCACGAGAATTTTGTTTCTTCCCAACTGATATTGTACTTTTAGCATCAGCTTAAGATCAAAACGGAAAAGAGCCGATTCCCTCCATCAGAATTTGGCAATAGGTAGGTGAGTCTTGCGCGTCTGTGTCGTGTGAAATATGCATTGGGGGCTTTGTGTTGAACATAGGCAACCCCGCCCAAAATAGGCTACCTTAGGTTTGTATAATTCTAAGTTTCTTCCATATACTTAACTTAGCTAGGGGGTGTTGTCATGACACGTGGTGGATGTTATGTTTCATTGTATATAAGGATAACTCGAACACGTGTTGGGGTTACAAAAGGGACTGTCATGGCGAACGTTTATTAATTATTAAGTCTGCCAACTTGATGTTTAAGTCAACAAATGCTTCCATTCGGGGGGCCTTTCCTATTTGGTGGTTTTCCACTTTTGGTTTTGGTGGAGTTGAAAGTGAGTTTTTCCATCGTTGCATCTATGTCAGCCATGGTTTGGTCGTCATGTTTGGCGACGCGGTCGACATTCCTGCTAAGGTCAAGGTGTCGGTGTCTCGACTGGTTACGACCATTAGAACAGGATTTCCCTTTTGCCATCTTCTTGGTCTTGTGTTTCACTGAGATGCAGACTGTAGCCCAGTTCCCTAATTTGCCACATATGTTGTATGCGGCGTTCATGGCAAGACAATATTCTCTGCCAAAACAGTGGACATATCCACAATTTTTACATGTCTGACTGTATTTTCTATCACCCCCTTGACGTTGGCGAGTACCACAATTTATGATGGCTATCTGTAGTGCTGATGACCATCCCTGTAGTTGGTGAAGTTGGCTGACGTGTAATGCGTCATGTGTACAAGCTAATTTAACAACCTCTTCGATTTTGTATCCCTTTGGTTTGTTCAAAAGTTCCTTTTGTAGTTCGTCTATGGGCGTGGTCACGATTATTAACTCAACCAAGCGTTCGTTTACTTTGTCGGCTGTGAAGTTGAATTTCTTTTCTAACAGTCGACATCTGTTAATGAAGATGTCCGTTGTTTCTCTTGCCTTTTGTCGATATTTGCTAAGTTCAAGCCTACAGACTTGGTTGGTTGCTGGTTCGAGCTGCTCCATGAAGACAGAGAATATTTTTCTGAGTCCTTGTGGTCATCGTCTGTCATCGACCAACTGTTGTATCGCCGTAGGCCTTCTTCACCGGTTGTATGGAGCATTAAAGGTACCTTGTCTTCGTGTTTTCTTGCTTTAACAGTGAAGTAGAGCTCTATACGTTGTCGCAATAATTTGAACGTCTCAGCAATGTTTGGTGAGCCCCAGTCAAGAGTAGGTACTTGTATCGGCACTGTAGCCGATATCTGCCTGTTAGTAACGGCTATATACTATAGTGTTCTTAGTCCGGTGTGATATCAACCAGTGTGCATAGCGAGCGAGAATTCGTTGAACGTAAAAAGATTAAAAAAAATAAAGTACTACAGTTTGAACTTACTGTTTGTTTTTTGTACTGTAATGTAGTACTCTGGTGCATGTTATGTGTTTTTGTATATAATGATAACCTCAACACGTGCTGCAGTTAAAAAAGTGACTGTCATGGCATACATTTAATAATTAATGCGCATGCGCGCTTGTACATAAAAACGGGATTGACATTTTGTGTATCCGGAACGAAATAATAAGCAATATCATTGGCCTCTCTTATTTCTTTAGTTTAATTCCCCTCCCACTGCCCTGTTAGGTGACAGATATGTCAGTTCTCTGGTAGATGAGGAGGCCTTTTAATTTCTCGAGTGTGTATTTCGTATTTGTTTTTGTGTTTGAGTGAGTGATTGGTCGAATGATTGTTCCTAATTACCGAATCCCGCGCTAATTTCATCCAGTTAACTGAATTCCCTGCCACTATTATGGATTATCTTTTTTTTTTATTACTAATACTAATTTGTTTAGTTTTTTGTATAAAAATTATATTCATTGTAAATATTCATTAGGGCTTCACTTTTAATTCCCAATCCCCACAGATAAATTGTACATATGAGGACTAGTTAGGACTTCATAGAGACTTGAGGTATTATGGTGGCTGTAGTAAGAATGGTAAGTACGAAAGTGTTGTTTTGGTGTAAGGAATGCTGTGGTATGTTTGGGTTAGTCATCATGGTTAGGTAAATTTAAGATAAGACAAGCTTTCTCCTATCCCTACTTTTAGCCTTCTGCCATATTTTTGTATGATAGGAAAATAATTATTACTTTCCGTTTTGGGATTTCATTTTAAAATTTTGTTTTTATTCCAACACCCCACCAGACAAATTGTACATGTGGGAACTAGTTAGAACTTTATAGAGACTTTGAGGTATTATGGTGGCTGTAGTAAGAATGGTAAGTAAGAATGAGTTGTTTTAGTATAAGGATTACCGTGGTATGTCTGTATCAGTAATTGTGGTTAGCTAAGTTTAATTATAAGACACAATAAGACCAGACTTCCCCATTTTCTTCTTTTGGCCTTGTGCTACATTTATGTATTTTAAAAAATAAATATTACTTTCCTCTTTCGTAACTAGAATTTATGGATTTTAGCGCAGTACTATTAGGTTCGTGCAAAAATAATGACGTAATAATGTCGTTTTTTGACGTATTTTTTAACGTCAAAAACGACATTATTACGTCATTATTTTTTTACCAACCTAATAGATTAGCGGCAAGGTCTCATTTTACAGCTGAAATGGATGGATGTAACCGTAAGTTCTATGTTAACAGTTTCTTCTGTCACACTTTTCACGTGTGGTGCTTTTCTTTTGGCTTATTGCTTTCTAGTCAGTTTTGATCTCCAAAAGTTTAAATGCAATGTCAATCGTAATCTACTGTCTTCATCTTAATTCATGTTCTTTTATTGTTCCCTCTTCTTAATAATTATTGTTTCTCATATTTTTTTCACGCTCAGTAACCCCTTGCATCGTAGTAGTTTTATTGCCTTGCTTGGCGTTAAAATTATTTTAATAAAAGTAAGAATAAAATGTTACTAAATAACTTTATCAGTTGTTGGTCTTATCGATGTTTTTATGGACTTTTATAATTTTTAGGGGTAATTTAGGAAGTGCTATTGTATACACAAGGGTGTAGGTAATCACTCATTCTTATCCGTAGATCTACATTACACAATAAGTTTTGAGGAACAAAGTAATTTAAAAAAAAAAAGCTTCTGAAAATTTACATTACAAATACGATATATACAGTTACTGCAAAAGTAAAAGAAACTATTATTTAAGAAAAAAAAATTATATTATCATTAATGATTTTCATAGTGGAAAAAGTATGCATTTTATTTTCGTCGGGCAGTTTATAAATTTTTTTTTTTCAGGTATTTTTATACAGATAGAACGAATATCGTTTATTGGAATTGCATAATTATATAAAAGAAAATTCTTATTCATCCGATTTCTTTGATAAAGGAAACAAAAAGTTTCTAAATTGGTTTCGTGGAGACAGATTTCAAGTCTAGTCGGCATGGAAGCCGCCGAGAGTTAAATTGTTCTTTTAAAAAAGATTTTTCAAAACCCAAGATTGTATCGTCGCCTAGCCAGAGTCAAGAGTTGAATGACTTTTGGTCGATCTTTTCCTACCCGGTGAAGTTAGAATATCGGGCGAGCGCCAAAAAGACGACTGTTACAACTTATTCTAACACGAGTCAGCTTTTAGATCGCAAACAATATTTCAACCTATAATGACCTTAGAGCAGAGGGGTCTGGCCTATACATAATCAGATTCATTAGTCTCAGAACCGTGCGTCGCCACGAAATTTCAGAGGGGAAAAGTTACACGTATATTTATGTATATAAAGGGAAACGATATATATATATATATATATATATATATATATATATATATATATATATATATATATATATATATCGACTTCTCACTTAACGACTGGGTTCCTTTCCTGGTCGCTAAACGAGAAGTTGTACCTGCCCGCTATTTCAGGTATACCACGCGTGTAATTTGTTTGTGTTAAGTTTAATATTACTTTCCAACTATTTATAACATTTATAATTTATCTACACTAATTATATTAAGACTATTGTCCTTATCTTTGCTGTTTTTATGACAACGTTTCGGTCGTTGTGGCCTCCCGCCTTCTTCTGGTGCATATCGATCTCGCTAACTTACAGAAAATTCCGAACTGAACCCTTTATGAGGGTAGACAGTTCTCGTTCCATTGTTCATGCCTAGAGATATCGGAATAAGTAGTGGAATGAGAACAGTCCAACTCCGAGTCAAACGTTTATGTGTATGGTCAAAAATTGTTAATGACAAAGTTCGTTTATTTAGGCAGTATTGTAAATATGGCAAATATTCTTGAGAGGGAAATCTCTCTCCGAATCAAGAACGCCAGTAATGTATTCTACAAACGGGATAAACGTCTGTGGTCACAACATGGAAGTTTGTTTGCAATACGCAAGTTTGTTTGCAATTTTGTCTCCATTATTGTATGCCTGTGCGACCTGGGTCACTTACCGGAGGCACATGAAGAGGCTGGGGCGATTTCATCAACAGTGTCTCCGCCATATATTCAGTATCCGGTGGTAAATGCACGTGAGTGGCGTTGATATCCACGAACACAGCCAGTTTACCAGTATAGATAACGACTTTAGCCTGAGTACAGTAAACGCATGGCAGGGGTAGTAGATAATCAGAAAAAAAAAGCTCAGTCTTGAGTCACGCTGTGACACGCAGCTGTGTAATGTCTTTATCTGAGCTTTCGGCGGTTTAGAGACAGTGCAAACAAGTGTCATGTCACGCAGGCGTACACATCCTCCTTGAGGTCAGTTTGAGAGGGGGTCCGCTTATAGACATTGGAGAAACTGGATGTTCATTTCGGAGAATTGCTGTGAATATTGAACATAACTTATCGGAGATATATGAAAAGGTTAGAGCGATTTCATCAACGGTGTCTCCGCCGTATATTGGATAAATATACGTGAGTGACGTTGATATCCACGAACGCAGTCAGTCTATCATCAATATGGAGTCTCTGGTACTTTAACGTCGGTTTGAGATGAAGTGGCCATGTGATCAGGATGAGGAATTTTAGGGTACCTAAGCAGTTGCTATACGTTTAATTGGCTGAAAGAAAAAGACAAACACAAAAAATGGAAGTTGTGGTATAAAGATTCCAACAAGAATGCACTGAAGAAGGCCACCATCACGCAAAAATGAATGGGAAACCTCGCTCTCTAGAACATTCATCCTGGAGGAAAGCAGTGCACAATGTTAAGGATAGGCTTTGAACGGAATCGTTTTGAGCCTGGAAAACTCAACAGAGATCTTCGTAAGGGTCTTAAGGTTAATTTTCTGGAAAATGTTGCCACGGAATTTGATCGAACGTGCAATGTGTAACGTGTAATCGCCTCTAAGTAGGTCAGGTCCTAAAACAAACCATAATAGCCACCACATACAGTTAGAAGCATTTCTATTTGTAGAGAATATAAA
>OZ010600.1:36514018-36531518 GCA_963932145.1 Acanthosepion lycidas | reverse complement strand
CATTATATTTAATGCTATTTTTATCTGATCCATCGGCTGTCTCGTGATTATCACAAAAGATTGTGCGACATCTTTCTCAGTATTTCTACAGTTCCCAGTTATGAAGTAGTTTTAAAAGCTTTAACCCTTTCCCCGAATTCAGCCATACTTGTCTCTAGACTCTTCTTACTGGTTTAAGTTCGTCTATTATTGTAGGTATAAGCCTGACGCTCGGGTTTTATGGCACGAAACTCATTCAGAAACACCTAAACTGTCAACTGTACACAGCTGCTTTCTCATATCAGTGGTTAAAAATGGCTTCAATCGAATTAAATATGTAGTTCTTAACGAGGAGCACCTCTTTGCAAATCTCGTGGACTGGCGCTACAGAATTACAAACAAAGAAGTGTAACAAATAACAGAAACTACGTCAACAGCAGCAACAAATGGTAACAACTCAAACACGTGTACCTACTAAAAATATTTACTTGGTAGAAGTCAGGCAATTTGCAGTTTCCACTGCATAACTCTCCCCACCCAGTTGTGTTTGTTTTCATGTTCTGTCAGACAGTTAATCAATCAATCGTTTGAAGTTTGAGCTAGTGAAGACGTTCCACTTTGCTAAGTCAGCAACTTGATTTTATCCCAGGTTTTATCAGATGGTTCATAGCCAGTTAGTTTTTGATCAGCCTCGCTTTCGTTTTCTCTTAAGAATCCACCATGATATTTGGAATTCAAGGCAAGAAAGTGGGAGACTTGCCGCTTGACTAAGTAATTTTGTCCATTATTTACCGATTTCCTCCGAAACAAGTTATAGATTTCCTTGTTTACTAATTCATCGTAAATAACAAAATCGATCCATCTGGCTGGATTTCTTTGTTTATGGCATAAATCAAACTGCAGAGGATGTTGCATTTCTTCTTCTTCTTCTTCTTCTTCTTCTTCTTCTTATTATTATTATTATTATTATTATTATTATTATTATTATATTATTCCCTTTGATTTCCATTGCATACACATTCCTTTTCGCGTCTCAACCAGAGACCTAAGGTCTGAAATGGCCCCTTGGAATTTTTTACTGATCAAAAAAACAAAAAAAAAACAAAAAACAAAAACGAAGATCACACATTTTATATAGATAAAGATCTGCTTAATATGTGAGTACAATTCTTTGTATTTCTTTAAGACATAGGCTACCAGATATCCCTTCAATGAGTCTATCGGAACCTCCAACTGTAATTGTTGATGCCTTCATGTGCCACGTCTTTGAGATTGTCGCTTCAAGATCCTTGTATTTTGATAACTTTTTTTTGAAGATCTTCAAATATACATTATAATCTGCATAGACTGTCATGTTAATAAGAAAGGTCATTCAGTTCTTTCGGTCTTTGATCCCGATGTCTGGGCGTGTAACTTTCAATGTTCTCTGTGTGTGTGTGTCTATTGTAAAGTCCCATAAAATTGTTACAGAGACTATCTCTGTAACTAGGTTTGAGTAATGATGTTCATACTAATCTCTTGCAGTTTCCTTCTAGAAACGTTACATATTTTCCAATGCACATATTTGTCCCAACACTATCATGCTGAGTTTTACATTCAGTGAATGCTAACACCGTACAACCTGATATATGATGGTCCATTGTGTCATTGGTAATTTCTGATTAGCAAGCAGTGATCACGTGCAGCAAGGATAACAAACTTCGGTTTCTACTTTAACAATGCACTACGTAACCACTGATGTATACGGAGCTTGTCTACATCAACTTGTCTGCTACGGGCAAGTATTGACCGTGAAGCCGTTTATCTTGCCATCGTTTCTGGATTTGCTACATTGCATTTGTTTTTGCTTTCTTTTTAGTTTTTTCTCCGCTTCAATAAGTGTTTTATTTGTACTTCTTCAGCCACTTGAAATTCACTTTTGAATTTGTTGGATTACTACTACTACTACTACTACTACTACTACTACTACTACTACTACTACTACTATTATTATTATTATTATTATTATTATTATTTCCTTGGATTTCTGTTGTATACATATTTCTTTCTGGGCCTGAACCAGAGACCTCAGATTAGAAATGACTCTATTATATTTCCCATTGATCATCTTTTGTAAGCAAAAAAAACCCCAAAAAACCCCTAAGATTACACACATTTTACACAGATAAAGATCTTCGTAATATGTGAACTGTACTTATGAGTACAATTTTTGTATTTCTTTAAGACATGGGCTACCAAGAATCCCTTCAATTAATTTATCAGAACTTTTTCGAATCAATCCGAGGGCTCCAACTACAAATTATTGATGTCCTCATGTGGCACATTTTTAAGATTTCCATTTCAAGGTCCTTGTATTTTGATAGTTTTTGTTAAGATCTTAAATTTGCAGGGACTCCCGTGTTATTAAGAAAGCACATTCTATTTTTTTAGTTTTTGATCACGATGTCAGGGCAATTAGTTTTAGTCTCTTGCAGTTTCCTTCCAGTGAAAGTTGCATATTGAAGAAGATAATTGGAGTAAATTTAAAAATTAATATAATACGAACGTTCTTTTTGTTTCCTAGATTTTACTTATAAAAGAGAAAGTTTTTAATGTATTTTAAAAACTTTTAATATGTTTCTAACGTGTTTGATGACTCTTAATGTTTTTAATGCATTTTAATAACTTTTTGAAGCGTTTTAATGCGATTTTAATCTGTTCTTAATATGTTTTAATGTATTTAAATGTATTTTTAATGCATTTGCTTGAATTTAAGTTTTTAATGTATTTAAATGTATTTTTAATGCATTTGCTTGAATTTAAGTTTTTTTAAATTTTTGCTCATAAGGATCTTATGAGCAAAAACTTAATTGATTAAAACTTAGAAGGTAGGCACGAAATCAACGGAAGAAGAAGAAAAAGGCAAGAAGCAGACAATCATTTTTTTCTCAGATCAAGTGATATTGATGGATAACATTAACTGATTATATGATTTAATATATAGGATCAATGGTAAAGTATTATTGTATGTATATATATTATTGTATACATATACATACTTTCAGATAGAGTGTATTTGTAAATGAACCAAATTAATAAAAAAGACAAGAGGGAAAACTATTCGTCATGTGAGGGACTTTATCAAGTTTATCCATTGCATTGATAAAGTCTCTCAGAGGACGAAACGCGTTGGCTAAGAATAGTTTTCCTCTTGTCTCTTTCTTTACATATATATATATATATATATATATATATATATATATATGGCCTGACGATTGCATCTAGCATGGAACACACTGTTGCCTCTAAGTGTTGACTTCTATGTTCACTTTTATATTTACACACGCTCCATCTCTGATATTGAGCACTTTATCCCATAAATATAGCACATCTTAAGACTATATTTCTTCATATATATATATATATATATATATATATATATATATATATATATATATAAAGAAAGGACAGTAAGATATATAATCCGGAGTACTTATTGATATTTTTTTATTTTTATTTTTACAAAACAGTGCTCAATGTAAATTTACAGAACATAAATATTATAAATTAACTGATTGAAAATATGTTTTTTTTCGCTTTACAGTGATAACCATGTTTCAAAAATGGAAGCTAAAAACTTTAAATTTAATTATATAATTAAATTAAAAGCATCAGTTCCGTTTCATCTTCAAGCGAATATTGGAATAACTTATTTTTAAATTTACTGAGTTTTAAACGCACATATAAATTCATAATTTACTATTTCCAAGGATACAGACAGGGGCAGTAGCGTGTTCTTTTTTTATTAACTAGTGTTGTATCAATTATGAGTTACGTTCGATAAAGAGCTTAAGTTTGGGGTGGTAGGGGTGTATTTTTCAATGAATTCTGACATCCGTTAAATGCATGTCGTCTGGGTTTTTTTTTACTAACGGCAAAAAGCTTTTCGCCATTTTTTTCTCATTTGTATACTTGAAGATTCTTTTTAGGTTTGTTTGTGTTAGAATATGTTTTATTTAACTACAATTTTAAAATATTTTTACTCTTAATTACTAAATAGACTATATTTCTTTTTTAAAAACAAGTAAATGTAATAGAATTACTTACATTATTTAAAATTATTTTTCATATCAAATATAGGTATGTATATTACCAGCTTACATTTTTTAATTTTATTTTTAAATATTATATAAGGAACATTTTGACAATGATGGCAAAAAATAGCTATTTCATTTCTCTGATTCAGTAAATTTTTATTTTTTATAAATTTAGTAATATATAGTTTCTCATGTATGCACAAATGACATGCGTCATTTAATGGCCTACATATTCTAGCTTTTCTTATTAATTCTCATTTTACTGTAGGTGTTTTATTTGATTCTTTTAAGTGCTAGAAATACTTTGATAGCGATGTCTGATTTCTGTATTTATTTATCCTAAATGAAGTTTGATGTTGATTGAACCGCTTTTTGAACTCATGGCTTCTGCAACCTATATAGATTTTTATGTTTTTGGGATTCTCAATAGATGAGATATTGCATTGGTATACTAATGATTCTGTGCAACATTTATTTTGTAGAGGAAAGTTATGAGGTTTTCTACAGTTACATAATTTTTGTTTATCTTCATCTGTTTTTATTTTTATATTGTCTAAATTTCTTTGTTTTTTGTCAAAGTGCTTATTAAAAATATTAGCATTATGTTTCTTAATAATTTTTTATAAGTTTTCAGTTCAGCTGTAACTTAATTTTAGTGTATTTTTATTGAAAATAGTACTTAGTTTACTTTTTCTAGGGAAGTGCTTAACTATTAATGCAAGGAATTTTTGTCCTAATTTGTTCTTTACCATTTGGTTGTATGGGAGTGTATACCAAATTATTTTTCTACTTCTGTTCTTTCTACGCTTTTCATTTTCCTTTTTTATATAAGTTAGTTTTGGATTTTGTAGCCACTATCTTTTAACGCTTTATTATAGAAATTAATATGTTCATAGAAAATCTTCTCATTTTCTGAATTTGTACTTATTCTTTTTCCCATAGATAAAGGTATACAACCCTACACCAGAAACCATATATATATATATATATATATATATATATATATATATTTATATATATATTTGTATAACCCGTGACCATAAATGACATATGCACATACACACACACACACACACACACATATATATATATATATATATATATATATATATATTTTAAGACATTTTTATGTTTAACATTCTTTTTATAGATACAAATATTTAAGTAAATGCTCTGTTTATAATAAACAGTACTAAACAGCATTTACCGGCCTGAATGTCCGAGAAATTTTCGCAGAAAATATTAGTCCTCCGACAGGATTCGAACCTGTATCCTATAGGGAACTGTCATTTAGCTTGATGTGACACTAATTAGAGGCGAGATTAAAAATAAAAAAAAATTAAAAAGCGAGAAATAATTAAGGCGAGAAGAAGCTGAAATAATTAAGGCGATAAGAAGCTATCACGAAAAGACATACTGAGCGATGTTATTTTTTTTTTAACAAAGAAACGTGGTAAAGACTTTATTTTCATTTGCGAAGGAAAGTATTTTTACGCAGAAGATAGGAAATTCATAAGATCTCGGATCTGTCAGAATTAATTTATGCTACGAGGCGGCGAATAAAAGATAGCCATCTGCCCATGGCAATAATGAAAATTTCAAATTGGTCAAGTGGCCTACGAAACAAACTGGGAGATAATTGTAATCATGTCACGTACTGACCGAGAAAAAGGTCAGCTAGACCACCCCCAAGGAAAAGAAGGGAAGGAATAAACCATTAACTATCCTTCGGAGATATCATTTGGTTTTGGAAAAAAACACCTGTTTTATGTTCAGACTTAGCCAAGATAAGAGTTTGTTGCCTGGACAGATTGTGGCGACGGAAGCACGTAGGCATTAAGGAGTAAAAGAGATTCACTTGACCAACCCCAATGATTATTTGACGAAAATCTCGTTAACAAATTCACTATGAAATTCGGTAAAGATAGAGATTAAGGACCACACTACGAGTCGTAGGGGTCTGGTAAAAAAAGAAAAAGCAGAAAAAAAAAGCAAGATAATTTTTTTTTCCTTTGAGCGAAACTTTTAAACTGAGGGCGTTCATTGGCTGACTGGTGGCGTGAGCGGTAGTCGAAGGTAAACTATGAGAAAGGAAGGGAGGCCTGTTGACGCCTCTGAGGGGATTGGTGTGAGATACCACTATGAGAGAGAAGGGAAACCTGTTGACGCCCTCTGAGGGGATTGGTGGGAGATACCAATATGAGAAAGGAAGAATTTGAGAGGACGAGACCCTTAAGAACCCTCTAAAGAAAAATTAATGGACTTCCAAAAATTGAAAGTGATAAATTTTCCTGTCCGAAAACAAATAAAATCCTTATTGTGGATTTAGAATTATCGAGGAACCCCAAACCACGACAAGCCTACACCCGGTTTTGGTCGGCGTCCATATAAACACAGTCGCAGCGAGTAGACGGTAGTCAGTTAGTTAGTTGGAGTTGGAGAGACGCAGACAGAGTTGAGCTGTGAGCTCTGAGAACAGCCTCGCAGGAAGCTGACTGAAGATCCACGCATCCCGACATCGACTTCTAACCAAGAACAATTAATTTTTGAAGAGCGACTTAGACTCACACCACCAAAACAAGTTTTGCGAATATCGCCTGAAGACACCAAAAACCAGTTATCGAAAAACAAGATGTTAAGACTCGCCTAACAAACACAATGTGTCACGAATCCATAGAAGCGGGTTGGGAGAAAGACGCAGTCCTGTATCCAGCAACCAGAAATAAAAATATTTGTTATTCTTTTTTTTAACACATTTGAACTTTTCAAGTTCTTACTTTATTTTCTTTTACATATATTTGTGCGGTGTTACATTTGCTCGGACTCGGCTTGCATTACGGCCCGGCGACTGATTGATTTCGTCTACCTAAGATCAAATCACAACGTGGGTAGGTTAGACTAGAAGACAAAGCAGTTACTTCGATAACCAGACGTTGGAGGCGAGCTGGCAACGACAAAGCTGATATCGAATCTAACCAGATTCCCATCCGAATCAGCCAAGGGTTAGAACGTCACATTTGATGCCGTGACAGCAGGATCACGTCACATTTGGTGCCGCGACCAATACCAAGTCACATTGGTGGTCACAGGACGGCAACGGGGGCGGAGATTGGCCGGGGTGACGTCACATTGACGTGCCTTTATCGATTTGGCTACGAAGGAGCGTTCGGTTAGCAATGTCGAATTTACTGCCTTTAAACTTCAATCTTCAATGAATCTCTCACGTACACGAGAAGACATGAATTTACGTGAGAGATTCATGGAAGATTGAAAATTTCTCGGACATTCAAGCCAGTAAATGTTGTTTAATACTGTTTATTATAAACAGAGCATTTACTTAAATATTTGTATCTATAAAAAGAATGTTAAATTGTCGGACTTTGTCCATTTCATAATATATACATATATTGTGTATTTGGGCAGCATTTTTTTATAAAAGTTTCGTTAAAGACGACTGACAAGGTACTGCCATTAAGATTTTTCATTTAATTTTGCTTATGTTTGTGCAACTGTTGTATTTTCTGGGCACAGAGCGTGAAAAGATCTCACACATTCAGTCAAAAAATCGTCCTTGACCATGGCTAAAAGAATAGGTGAAAGCGCTCGGATATACAGAACTTTTGGGCAGTTTTTACGGACTTTATATCCAGAAAAAAACCTAATCGCAGTATATTTGTCAGCCCTCTTTAACATAACTTCATATATATATATATATATATATATATATATATATATATATATATATATATATATATATATTCCGAAAGCATATCTTCATTCAAGCATGTTTAGTTTAATAATATATATATATATATATATATATATATATATATATATATATATATATATATATATATTCCGAAAGCATATCTTCATTCAAGCATGTTTAGTTTAATAATATATATATATATATATATATATATATATATATACGCTATTCTCGGATATTAAAAGAATAGCGTGTATATATATATATATATATATATATATATATATATATGTGCGTGTGTGTATATACCCTATTCTTTTAATATCCGAAAATAACAAAACAATTCATTTTGTTTTGATGAATTTATTATATATATATATATATATATATATATATATATATATATATATATATATATATATATATTCCGAAAGCATATCTTCATTCAAGCATGTTTAGTTGAATAATATATATATATATATATATATATATATATATATATATATATATATATATATATATATATATATATATATATATATAAATATATATATATATTTATATTTATATATATAAATATATAAATATATATATATATATATACACTATATTGAATATATATATATACACTATATTGAATATATATTATATATATTATATTGTATATTGCACAAATATATATATATATATATATATATATATATATATATATATATATATATATATATATATTGAATATATGTTTATATGTGTGTATGTGTATGTATGAGTGTGTACGTGTCGATGTATGTATGTGTCTTTTTTCGAGGGCAATAGAAAAAGGTGTATTGTAACGTTTAGTAATAGAAAATGTTGGAAACTTAAACATTTCGTATTCTTTCACTTCCCACTAATGTTCCTAAAAAGGCATGAATTCATTTCCTTAATACGGTTAGAATACTGGACAAAAATCTCACCAATAACTATGCTACTATATTTGACTAAGAAGAGGAAGAATTAGTGAACACTTACATGAATCATTCTTTCACGAAGACCTTATTTACCCAGTGAATAAATATAAAACTGTTACAAGCATTGTGAATAACCATTCATTTGATATTAGGAAATAATTTGATCAGATGCACATTTATTTCCAAAGATTTCTTGCCAAATTCGTTATTAAAATAAAGAAAGCAGGGAATAATTTGAAAGAGAAATACATACTTGTTTGAAAATCTAACCGGAAAATTGTAGAAGATAAACACTTCTTAAAATACAGACAGAGAAATGTAGAAGAAATAATAACATATTTATGGTACATTTATTCGTCAAAACAGAAAATAAATAAATATTGCAAGAAATAATCTGCTATATGTCGATAAAATGGTGCACACGCCAATAACAACAAACCTGTTACGTCACACACACACACACGAACACACACACACACACACACGAACACACACACGAACACACACATGCACACGAACACACACATACACACACGAACACACACACGAACACACACACACACACACACGAACACACACATACGCACGGACACACACACACACACACACGAACACACCCATACACACGAACACACACATACACACACGAACACACACACATACACACGAACACACACATACACACGAACACACACATACACACACGAACACACACACACACACGAACACACACATACACACACGAACACACACATACACACGAATACACACACACACAAACGAACACACACATACACACACATACACACACGAACACACACACACACACGAACACACACATACACACACGAACACACACACACACACACGAGCACACACATACACACGAACACACGAACACACATACACGAACACACACATACACACACGAACACACACACACGAACACACACACACACACACGAACACACGCATACACACGAACACACACACACACGAACACACACACATACGAACACACACACATACAGACACGAACTCACACACGCGCATGTGCATATTCCCGTTGCATTTAATTGTTAAGAAGGAAATTCCAGTTGGACAGCTTTTTTTTCCGAAAAACCGCTGCATGGTGACATAGCTTCCCGAGGGAGGGAGGGGGGAAGCTTCCGCAATAACTACAATCTTAACATCTAATTTCTCCTCTTACTTCCATACAAAAAACTCATTCAGTAACTCTTTACCTTATAAGGATCTTCGGCCATGTATATAGGGGAATAGTTAGCACACACGGACATGGATACATACATACATGCATAATTATTTATTTAAAAATATGATTCCAACACGCTACATAAGAGTTTTCATGTTTCAAAACAAGAGCCGAAAACTTCAATATAATTATTTGAATTAAATTAAGCTCTGTTCTATCTTCAAGCGAAATCCCCCCCAAAAAAAACAGAGCTTACTTTAATTCAATTTAATTCAAATGATTATATTGAAGTTAAAAAAAATTTCGCTTGAAGATGGAACAGAGCTTACTTTAATTCAATTTAATTCAAATAATTATATTGAAGTTTTCGGCTCTTGTTTTGAAACATGAGAACTCTTATGTAGCGTGTTGGAATCATATTTTTAAATAAATAATTATATTTATGCTCTACTTTCGTATCGAGCACTATTTTTTAAAAATAAAAACTAAAATACTAAAGAACTTTGGATTATTTACCTAACGAGTTCTTTCCTATTTTCTATATATTTTTCACATATATATATATATTATAAATTAATTGATTTAAAATATGGTTTTTCCGCTACACAGTTCTAACCATGATTCAATAATGGAAGCTAAAAGCTTCGAATTTAATTTTCTAATTAAATTAAAGACATTAGTTCCATTTCATCCTCAAGCGAATTTTGGAGTAACTTATTTTTAAAATTACTGGGTTTTAAAGGCGCAGCAAAAATTCATAATTCACGTTTCTCTGTATCCTTGGAAACGTGAATTATGAATATATATATATATATATATATATATATATATATATATATATATATATATATATATGGCATTTAGTTGAAAGTGCATAATATCCGGGATAGAGCTAACATATGGGGTTGCATGGAGAGTTGTTTTCGATCTTAGTTTTCGCGGTCTTTAGACAAACTGTTTTTTTTTTTTTTTTTTTTTTTAAAGTAAATCTATTTATGCTTTATTTGTGTTTGTTTATTTATGTGTGATGGCGGATGGAAATTGTCTTGTTCTGTGTTTGTTTGGGATGACACATGCGTATACATAGACACACATACATCTAGGCGTATACATGTTAATTCATACATGCACACCCATATTCATTGTCCTGGGTTAGGCTCAGTTACACTTTTTTATGCTCCGGCACACGGATGTACACAATTTCATCCTGTCTATTTCGATATGAAGATTGTAGCGTTTCATAAATGCAACAATGTTCTTTTAGTAGGGGACAGGTTTTGAAAGGTTTTGAAATTTTTCAGGTTGTCTTCACCGGCAGACATGCTCACCCCGCACACACACATATGTAGACGCATACCCACACTCACTGTTTTGGGGTCTACCACCACTACGTGTACTAACTTAGGTCCTGTCTGTAGACATGGTGATAATATTTGTATTTTTTTAACAATAATTGCAGTTGTGTTATTAACAATTGTAATTATATTTATGGTAATGTTAGCTGTGATATCATTATTGATATATTGATAATAATTGATATATTATTAGTTATGATGACTGGTAACGCTACCCTCAATAATAATAATAATAATAATAATAATAATAATAATAATAATATAAAAATAAATAAATAAATTAATAAAATAATAAAAAAATAAATGATAATAATGATAATAATTGTGGTAATCATAATAATAAAAATAGTGGTAATTATTATTAAATAATAATAAAAATAAATACAGTTTTATTATTATTAAATAATGATAAAAAAAATATTTACATTATTCGGACTATTGTCCTCATCTTTGTTGCCATATTTATCACAACGTTTCGGTCGTTATACGCTCCGGCCTTCTTCAGTTGGTTGGAATGTCGAATTGAACTCTTTATTTCGCACGCTGGGGTAGACTGTTCTAGTTCCACGTGCCACGTCTAATGGATGTCAGTTATCATTTATCTTCTGTTAATTCATGGCACAGTGGATAAAGGCGTTGGTTGAATCCAGTGACAGGACCCAAAGAGTTGTGAGTTCAATACCTGGTTAAGGGAGTGGAGAATTTGGAGAGGGGAATTAACAGGAGATAACTGATAACTGACATCCATTAGACTAGAACAGTCTACTCTAGCGAGCGAAATAAAGAGTTCAATTCGCCATTCCAACCACCTGAAAAAGGCTGGAGCTTACAACGACCGAAACGTTGTGATAAATATAGCAACAAAGATGAGGACAATAGTCCGAATAATGTAAATATTTTTTTCTATAACTTTAACACGTTGTTTAATTGTTAATCTTTTCATGGTTGAAATTGCCAACGAAAAAGAAAACAAAATTATGAGACGCTTAAACAATTCACATTTAAAATCGGTCCAAGTTATTGGAACACCCTTTATATATATATATATATATATATATATATATATATATATATATATATATATGAATAATGTTTTGATACCACAGAATGAATAGATCAACTTAAATAAACGCAATTTTGTGTTCATTTTCTATTCTTTTAAGGGCCAAGGTAACCTTTCGGCCAACACTTCCTCAGGGAACGATCGTTGGTAGAATTAAATCAACGGATGTGATCTGCAGTGATGCGGAAATTGCAGAAAAAGTTGGAACGTCTAAAACAATTTACGAATAAAATAAATCCGTAAACTCTTTTTCTATTTTACGCTCTTCTATTGGTTCATATACATCTTGTCCTTAAATTTATGTGTTTATTTTAATCGTAAATTGTAAATTGTTTCAGACAATTCACGTTCTGTAAATTTAGAATTTCTGAAATAACATATTAATATACATCTTTACTTATTGAATGTGATATTGTTTCGCGGCGTCATGCTCAATATCAAACCATTAAGCACTTAAAAACCCATAACGAGATTTACATCGCAAAATCAGATAAAGGAGATAGTGTGGTCATTTTGGATAAAAGTGACTTATGTTAATAAGGTGAATATCATTCTAGGTGATTTTTCTAAGTTTCGGTTAATTGGTCTATCTTCAACTTACGACAGCACTAACAAATTGGAAGTAAAACTCCATAAACGTTTGTAAAGTGTGTATAAAAGAAATTCCATATGCAAAGTCATCTACAAACGAATTAAGCCTGAAGGTTCTCAACGACCCAGGTTTACGGGTTGCCAAAAGTTTATAAAAATGATGTGCCTTTGTGATCCCTCTTATCTACAATGGGTTCAGCACAACATGAATTGGCTAAATGGTTAGCAGAGTTGTTCAAACCAGTGTCCGAATATTTATCAGCGTCTTGTGTACCAGACTCATTTAATTTTTCTGAATTTATCAGAAATTGTTTAATAAACTCTGATGACAAAATATTAGTCTCTTTCGACATTGTTAGTCTATACACAAATCTCCCCTTACAAGAAACTACACAGATATGTGCAGATGCTCTCTATAGAGGTTGATGTGCCCTGCCTTCTTTCCTGAACACCTATTTCTTGAATTTAGGAAATTAGCAATTGAGGGAGTGGAGTTCAGCCTCGTGGATGTTAATTACGTCCAAATTGACGGTGTGTCCATGGGCAGTCCCTTGGGTTCCTCCCTAGCCAACATTTTCGTTGGATACCACCAGAGCCTACTATTTGAGACTATTGGAAACGTTGTGTTGACGACACCTTATCTGTATTTAATAATACAAATGAAGCAACTCTATTTTGTGGATATTTAAACTCATTACATCCATCTTTAGTCTTCACAATGCAGGAAGAAAACAAGTCTTTCTCTTTTCTCGATGTCCTAGATGAACAAAAAATGGTACATTTATAACTAGTTTGTTTCGTAAGGCAACTAGTTGGAAGTCTTTTGTCCCTCATGCCAGATATATTAGTTCATCGGATCTTGATGATCTCTTCTCCTGCGACACTTCGGTAAGAGTTAAACAAAATACGTTCTATTCTTATTGATAATAGTTATGCAACCAACATTATTAATCATATAATAGAACGCAAGTTAGAAAATTTCAGTTGTTCTAAATTCGGCCCTAGTCTG
Source organism: Acanthosepion lycidas (assembly GCA_963932145.1). Lineage (NCBI taxonomy): Eukaryota > Metazoa > Mollusca > Cephalopoda > Sepiida > Sepiidae > Acanthosepion > Acanthosepion lycidas. The sequence goes on along the minus strand of OZ010600.1, from coordinate 36,517,573 downwards.
TGGCTAATTTATCAGAAATTGCCTTGGCTTGGTGGAAAGTGTAAAATTCTAACCGACATAGTTTCCAAGTCGGTCTCTTCTACCTTTTTTCGGACAAATTACGTGTTGTTTTTGGTACCCATCCAGAGTTTTATTCCTTTACCAAAGAGTGTCTATCTTATCTTAGTAATAGGTCATTAATCTACAAGTTTAAGTGTCAGTGTGAAGCTGAGTCCATAGGACGGATAAGTCTTTCATTGGGAACAAGATTGGACCAATACGTTCCAAAATCTGTGAGATTCCATTCAAGCAATCATACACGTGTATCACAGTCTGTACATGACACGGCAATTAGGCAGCACCTGCTAGAGAATGAGAGTTGCTTGGCGTGTTTCACGACGGATTCATTCTCTATTTTGCATATGAGAAGATCTAAGCACCATCTACAAATATTAAAACCCGTTTGTCTCAAAATGCAACGGCCATCTCTATGCATGTAAAAGGAAAACTTTTTACGGCCCCTTTACTTGAAGGTCAGTGAGGAAATCTTTTTCTGTTTTACGCTCTTTTCTTGGTTCATTTACAATTTGTCTTTAAATTTACGGATTTATTTTATTTGCAAATTGTTTTAGACGTACCACGTTTTTCTGCAATTTTCACAACTCTGCAGATCACATCCGTTAATTCAATTCTGCCAAAGATCGTTACCTGAAGAAGTGTTGGCCGAAAAGTTGCCTAGGTCCTTAAAAGAAAAAGAAATGAATACAAACTTGTGTTATTTAAGTCGATCTGTTTATTCTGTGGTATCAAAACATTATTCATATATATATATATATATATATACAGTAGCGTCCAAAACTAAGGGACAAAATCTTGAAACCTAATATTTGTTAAAAATAACAACTTTGAAAAGCTGAAATTTTGACAACTGGTTGTCGTTATCATCCATAATAACATACTAAAATTTGAATCATTTGCAAAGGATAGAAAAAGAATTATAACAATTATTTATTTATTTTCAAATTTGGAAATCCTCGATACTAATTTTAGATCATTCTTCTTGAAGCTTCACCCACAAATACTCCGTGTTAGTGGGATTTATTTCCATAACTTTCACTCCTAAGGTCTTCCAAAGATTTTCTATTGGATTTAAGTCAGGACTTTGCGGTGGCCAATCCATAATTTCCAAATCTTGCTCGCTAAGGTAACTCATTACCACCTTTGCCTTGTGACATGGGGCATTATCTTGCATAAAGGTAGCCCTATCGAAACCTGAATTCTGTATGATTGGCACAACATGATCTTGAACAATGTTTTTATAGATCTGCGCGTTTACATGAGTTTGTAACCGGACAAGAGGCGTTGTACCTTGGCTAGAAAACATTCCAAATACCATGACGCTTCCGCCCCCAAACTTGGCAGTTTTCTAAGTTCAATTTGCACTTAATCTTTCACCAATACGTCTCTTTACATTGTTTTTTCCATCATTTCCAAATAAATTAAACTTGCTTTCATCACTGAAAAATACTTTTGCCCAATTTTCATATGTCCAAATTACATACCTGTTTGCAAACTCTAATCTCTTCTTCTTATTCTTCGAACTAACAAGTGGTTTCTTCCCTGGGGTTCCATTAAACAGCCCTATTTCTTGCAGTCGTCTAGAAACAGTCTGTCTTGACACATTAACATATGAGGTACTATTCATAACCCTTTTAATTTCTGTGCAAGACTTAAAACGGTCCTTTAATGACATACACTGCATTATTCGATCTTCTCTTGCCGAAGTTTTGCGGGGTCTGCTGGTTTTAAAAGCACTAACTATTTTGCCAGTATCATTGTAGGATTTAACAACCCTGCCTACAACACTCTTGGAATGTTTCACTTTCTCTGAAATCTCTCTAATGGTGTGCTTTTCCTTGTGTAGCTTCACAATAGCTTGTCTCACAGAGTAATCAAGTTTTTGGCGTTTCGCCATGGTGCCGGCTGATGCAACGTTTACAAATGACTAAGTAAGACTTATTCTTTAGAGAAAATCAAAAAAATTGAATATAGCATACTGTTTACATTGTTTTTCTCAATTTTGTCCCTTACTTTTGGACGTTCCTATTTTGAAAATAAATAAATAATTGTTATAATTCTTTTTCTATCCTTTGCAAATGATTCAAATTTTAGTATGTTATTATGGATGATAACGACTACCAGTCGCAATCAGGGGGTTTTGAATTTAGTTTAGATAGCAGTCTGGAAGACTTCCTTTAGATAAGGAGACTGGGTTGGTTACAAAGGGAGTGCGTGAGGTATCTCTCTAAGGGCAGATGGGCCGGGATGGCAGTTTATTTATGACCAAAGTCTTTAAATGTATGTAAATGAATTTAGGTTCCTGCTAGGGCATACCAAACTATATCAAGAGCATATATGCTTTAATAGGCTTTACAATAAATTATATTTAGACAATAATTGTTTTATATTAAGTGATGTGAGATTTATAGGAGGTCTTATATATATATATATATATATATATATATATATATATATATGAATATATGAAGAGGTGAAAATGATAAAGGAAAGAGAGTTCTTAGAACAGGAGGCATTTAGAAGATAATTAATATGCCGTAAAAATTGGAATTAGTTATACATTCGACATTTGAAGAGTTAGAGAAATATAGTAGCTAATAATGTAAAATCGATATTATGTAAATTTGAATCTATTTTATGTCAACTTTTTAAAACTAATTCGTTCCTTTGATTCAATGGTTTGCTTTGATTATTGTATTATATTATTCGATTTTTTTCTTGTAAATATAAGTTACACCTATCTCTAAATCTATTAGGAGTATATGCAGAACCTATAATTTTCTAATCTATCTGTATTATCGGACTTTTCTCTTTCAATTCCCAAAACCTTTTTGGAAGAGCTGTCTGGTGTTTTAATTTAGGGTTCGTAAGTGTGCCTACGGGTATAAAATCCCTGTTTCAAGTTTCCCGCGGAAATTCTAATGTAAACACAATAATTTTCCATATTTTTGGGGGTTGCTTGATATATAAGTAGTAGATTTGCATTTACTCTCAATTGGACAACTTTCTTTATATCTACAGGTGCAGGAGGGTTCAATACTAGATTTGTAGCTTATCCTATAGAAAGTTCTTAAAATATTGTTATGAAAGTTGATAATTTTGTACATTTTATTGGTGCAGGAGTAGTTAATTTTAATCGTTTTCCTATTGAAGATCTTACATAGAAGATTTTTTTATGAAAATGTTCAATTATTAACTTTAAAAAATACAGTCCGATATTCATATTTAACAGTATGCAGAAGGAGGGGGTGGTGAATCGTATAATTTTTCTTTTTCTATTTCTGAAAGACAAAACTGTGTGTTAGATAAAATGATTTGGGATCTCTGGGGATAAGTAGTAAACAAAAATTAAATTAGATACCTTACCTCGAGTGTTCAGAACCCAAGAGAGTGGCTGCTGTATGCTTTATCTATATTAGAAGGGTTTACTGTTGATCAGTCCACTGAAACAAGAATAATTTTTATTATTATTTTCATTATATATATATATATATATAT